>CM076085.1:4950000-5085000 GCA_038088235.1 Zacco platypus | reverse complement strand
GAGTTTATATCTCATAATTATGACTTTTTTTAATATTGCGAGTTTATATCTCATAATTATGACTTTTCTCAATATTGTGAGTTTATATCTCATAATTCTGACTTTTCTCAATATTGTGAGTTTATATCTCATAATTCGGACTTTTCTCAATATTGTGAGTTTATATCTCATAATTATGACTTTTCTCAATATTGTGAGTTTATATCTCATAATTATGACTTTTCTCAATATTGTGAGTTTATATCTCATAATTCGGACTTTTCTCAATATTGTGAGTTTATATCTCATATTTTTGACTTTTCTCAATATTGTCAGTTTATATCTCATAATTCTGACTTTATAACTCACAATTGCAACTTTATATCACGCAATTCTGAGGGAAAAAGTCAGAATTGTGAGAGAAAAACTTGCACGTACCTTTTTTGTGTTTGTTCCACACTTATTAGTATTCCAAAGTATTCTGAAGTATTTAGATTAAGTTACTAAACTTGAGTAATGTAACGAAATACGTTACAAATGACTTTTTAAAGCATGTATTTTGTAATCTATAGTGAAATACATTTTAAAAGTAACCTACCCAGCCCTGAAATCAGCATATTAGAATGATCATGTGACACTGAAAAGTCAGCTTTGCATCACAGGAATAAAATGACATTTTTGAATTATTTTGAATAATTTCAAATTAGTTTTACTGTAATTAAATAAATATAGCCTTGGTGAACATAAGAGACATCTTTCAAAATACCCACTTTAAACTTTTGAATGCTAGCGTATATATTTTGGTAAAATGTGACAGCATTTGCTGTAAGTACCATCACAGATCTCCTGCTTCACATTCGCGTGTAAACGCTGTAAGGTATGAGAATAATAAGTTACTATTTGTCATAATACAATCTGAAAGGGTGAGAGTTGAACACATCAGAACACAGAAGCAAACTGTGACTCAAAATGTTAGATTTTCGATTTTATTGCATCTCATGTTACTTTTAACGTCACACACGTTACACTGACAAACATACTATTTAAGACAATCAGCAGAAGCAGCCCTCTCTTTGTTTGAGTCCATTTAAAGCACCTCAAATTGTATCCAAAAGCCCTTTGAAATATTTGGCTTCCGACTGCAAAATTCACGAGTTTGTTAAACTAGCACATTATAAAAGATTATTTTGGTGGAAAACGAAATTACAAAACCAAAATAAATAGATTTCAAAGAATCATATTAGTAATCATTCTACCATCAGCATTCTAAAGTAGCCGTCGTGAATCCTTAAAGGCTCCGAATGATCGATAACGGTCTGAAAAGCTTTATGAATCGAGGGATTTGATGAATTTTTCATAAGCAGCTTCATCCATGAGTTCGTCAAGTTCTGCAGGTTTCTCTATGGTCATCTTAATTAACCATCCTTCGAGAGGGAGAAAGGAAAGATTTAGCGGTATATTATACATGCATGTAAAGTATTTAGCGATTTCAGCTGCACTCACCGGCGTCGTAGCAGGTTTTATTTACTAGTCCAGGGTTATCTGCCAGGTTTGTGTTGATTTCGGTCACCTCTCCGGTCAGTGGAGAATACAGCTCACTAGCAGCTTTGACACTTTCTAAAACGCCAAACTCCTCTGGAAAACAAATACAGTCTGTGTTGTCGGAGCTGCAACAGGCAAAAGGCATAAGATGGAGATTTCAAATGATTCTCACCCATTTGTTCAAGCTTTGTTCCCACTTCTGGAAGCCCACAGTACACCACATCACCTAACGCTTCCTGTGGTGATAGAACGATGACATTAATGGGGAAGACCATTAAACTAAACTTGAGAACTCCATAAAAAGAAAATATTGCAATAACATTCATGTTAAACAACAAGGGCTGTCACTAAAGATTATTTTGCCGATGAATCGGGCATTTTTGTGGTAATAAAAGCCGGTTACACTTTATTTTAAGGTGTCAATATTACAGTGTAATTACACATTTAAGTACTGAGTAATAATTAACTACATGTACTTACTATAGGGTTAGGATGAGGGATTGGTTTAGGGTTAATTGCATGTAATTATGCATAATTTATAGTTATTACTAAAGTAACTGCAACACTGACACTGTAAAATAAAGTGTTACCCAATAGCCTTTAAATTGACTTACAACACATATATAATAACAATGAGACATGTAATCATATAGTTTTATAGAACAAGACTTTTAAAATACATAATATACACAAACAAACAACATTATGTACGATAAAACCTGCAAAGGGCGCCAACATCCTGGTGACTTACTGACCAAACCCTTGTTTAATGTTACAATGTTCACTTAATCTTTAATACTTGGCAACTTCCTTACAATAGAAATGCTACAGCCACTGTCATTTCTTGAAAAAGAATGTGTGGACATCAAAACATACAAACTCAGAGTGAGGGTTTAAATTTTTATTTTGAAATAGTGAACAGTTCGCTTATTTAGTAACTTATTGACATATTCTCCTGTGTTGGAGTAGGTTTATAAATGATTTACCATACAAATTCTCAAATGAACATTATAAGCATCCCAAAATCACAGCATATGCAGAGATGGAGTCGCACCACGCATTTAATTGAACATCAACCCCCGGTTTCACAGACGAGGCTTAAGCTAGTCTCAGATTAAGACGCATGTTTCAGCTATCTTAACTGAAAGCAACTTGTACTGACGTATCTTAAAATAAGTCACTGCCATTGCTTTGTCTCAAGATCCACATCAGTAATGTTTTATTCTAGTGTACGCTTATAAAATATACTTAAATATCCTAATTGAACTAATACCTAATCCTATGTAAGACTGAAAATATCCAAAGATATTTTAAAAATGAACAAAGACATTGGCTTTGCTGTTTCAGTCCCCTCTTTCATGCTACAAGAGCCATTTGGGAACACAAAGGAACTGATAGTGATCAAGGCCTGTAGGCCAAGATGCCTGTGCATCGGGGGTCTGTGAATTGTCACACCTTTAGTACAGTGGGGGAAGTTTTACCTCTGATTGGTCAGTTTGAATGTCTCACATTTGGGTTTCAGTCACATGGTCAAGGAAAAGGATAAAAGAAGATTGCAACTATTGCTCTGTCTCTTCTTTTACGCTCTGTTCTTTTACACTCTGCTCTCTTACTTGGGCACTCTCTGTCTCTCTCTCTCTCTCTCTTTGTCTTTCTGTCTCTCAGGTAACTTTTTACATACATGCTGGGTACGATAAATGGTATAAGTTTTTTATCATATCATCTATTTTGTAATTATTTTAAGTGTAACCATCAACCGATATATTGTCATTAAACTCTTTCACTACAAATGATGTGCTAACTAGTTTGATTTGGTATTAACTTTGATATGTTATCTATTGCAATATAATATTGTCACATTATAGCAACGCGCTCCCACATATTTAGCTATTATAACTGCGCTTATTTCCGTCGTTGGTATAAGTAGCAGTGGGTGGAAATAGACAAGAAATGTACAGTTTTCTATCATCTTACTGATAATATTTCTTAAGTCAATCGGCAACCCTGCAGCTTGAACCCCTGTAGGAGCTCCACCCTTACACTAGTTTAGGCTAAGCCCTGTCTGTGAAACCACGTGGAGCAGCGTTTACTGTGAACGGAGCCGTAACATAAATAATTAAAGTGCATATATATTAAAGCCACAGGGCATATGTTTATTTAATTGAATTGCAGCCTTTGTGAATTCATAATAGCACTATGCTATAGTATGATTTTTAAATGGGTTTAAAATATCATGAAGCCTTAGAAAACGGTCTAATAAATGGCCGTTCACATATCGCGTCTAAAAACACGTGCACAGCGCGACTGCGCCGCTTCCTCCTTCTTTTGCAAGCGTTCGGGAGCTTGCACTCCTGTGACGTCTGTCGCTGCTATGCAACCATGAACTGCGCTCTCCACGACTACGAGGAAGTTTCGATGGATTTCCATCACCGAAAAGCCCTTGCAGTAGCTCTAGTACAAGATTTATTCATGGAGAAGATTCACAAACTTATCTGAGAGCTCCGTCTGGACGATGAGAGATCCAAAGCCTATTTCAGAGTTGACAAGAACCAGTTTCACAATCTTTTAAGAAAAATTGGCCCAAACATCACCAAACAGAGCTTCTGCCGTGAACCCATCTCTCCTGCACAACGGCTCGGCATTTGTCTGAGGAAATTAGGCTGCCGTTAGGGTAAGGGAAAGGGTGAAGTTGATTGGATGGTTCTTGTCACATGACATGTTTTCATCTCACCGCGGCACGGGCACGCCTGGAAAAAACGAGCGTGCCGCACCGCATACGTGTCCATTTTGAGCGAGCTCGCCGCGCGCCTACATTGTAAATAACGAATACGCATAAAAGACGCAATATGTGAACGGCCATGTGATGCGGTTCATGGATTCACGTCCGCCTCTTCCGGTACTTTTCCAAGCTACTCGACGTGGGTCAGTTGCACTCAAGGACTTTTTAAAATCAAATACTCTAATTTCACTCAAATCATGACAGCCCTAAAAACAACTATAAGTTTTAAAATTATGATTATGTTTCAACCCCTCCCGCCCCTCTTTCTCACTGAATAATTAATTTTTACATGGAAATGCATGATATTATGAATGTATAATAGGTTGTGAATTTGGTTTCATGCTGACTTTAACTTGCGAAACTGTCAGTCCCACTCTTTTTGAGCTTTTTTGACCACTCTTTTTGACATTTGCAACTTAAATTGTTATAACTTTTGAATAACGTCCACTTCAACAATAATCTGCCAAGTATCTCCTTTAAAAAGAGATCAGACATAAAAGGATATTTCACCCAAAAATGAAAATTATTCCATGATTTACTCACCCTCAAGCCGTCCTAGTATATTTTTTTCTCTCAAAAACTAGAATGGATGTCATCTTCTGAACTTGATTTTTCATGTACATCACTATTTCAAAATAAAGGCCTGAACACGCGTTATGTCATTAATCTTCTTATTGCAAATTAATAAATTACTGTTGCTCCGTCATTTGAAAATTACACTCTCAGAGCTCTCTTTTCAATGATAAATCGTTTGTCAGGGTTAGTGTAGGTGTAGACCAAGATATTATTGTTTAAAATCTATAATGACCGGTGGGACAGAGAGTTAACAGGTGCATTTGAAACTGAACTGACACCATGTCTTTAGTTAAAACCAATTTCTATATAGAGGGGAGCAAACCTGAGCAAAGTTGCTGATGCCGACTGTTCCCACACTCCCCTCCACTCGCACCCACTCGTGTTTGTCTGTAAACTTCAGAGCTGTAAAAACACAAGAGAATTTGATTAATAAAGAGAATTTTAATCACAAAACGAACAAGATAAACAGAACAATTAGTTAAAGCAGAGACTGTGTAATTACTGGGATATATGAGGGTCCGTGGCTCTAAAAACTTGGATCACATTACATCCTCGACGTCACTGAACTTTGTTCAGAGTTGTTGAATAATGTACTGGTCATTGCTTTTCATGCATGTGAAAGAGGCCATTTACTCTTTACTCTTAAAAACTGATGCATTTTGGCCGTTCATTTAAAACAACTACAGCATTTTGAGGGCCTGAAAAAGCAAACTTTTGAAAAACGGGTTTCAAAGTGCAAGTTTTTGAAAACGACACCATTATCATGTCCGTGTAAATTACAAAAAGCGGTGATGTCCTGCGCACGTGTATTACGTGTTCAGTCTAGTGTTTCATCGCCAACTACTGGCGTTGGAAATACAGCGTTTTTAGTCATTTTTCGCGGATCTGTGCGAACGGGGATCATGTGACAATGCTGTCGTCTGTACGTGAAAAAAAGCAAACTTTTCCATTTTTAGTACATCGTTATCGCGTTGTCACGATTTCAGCTGAAATGCCCGAGACAGACACTAGAGGGCACTTCACCTTGGACTTTCACTCACACACACATGCTCATTCACTCCCGGACTTCACTTCCCACAATGCACTACACACCCATTCACTCACACCGGTGCACTACATTTCCCAGAAGCCTTGTTCCCTGTCACTGATCACCCCAGACAGCTGCAGCACATTAACTCTCATTATTTAAGCACCACTCACACACACCGCGAAGTATTGATTAGCTAACCCTGTCAATTCCGAGCATTATTTCCCGTGTCTTGTTTTCCTGCCTGTTTATCCCGGTTCATGATTGTTTGCTGCCTACCTTGTTTGACCCACTGTTTCGGATTATTGGACTAACGCTCTCTTGCTGCCTGCCTCGATCTTGTTTGCCTGGATAACGTTTACGACTCTGCCTTCTCTCTGACATACCTGTTTGCTGTTCTCCGACCATTGCCTGTTCGTGTTTAAATAAAACTGCATTTGGATCTTATCTCGCTGACTCCTTCGTAACACGTGTCCATGCCTTCATCACATAGCCTAGCTTGAGAAGACTCGACATATACTAACGCTCCATATGGCTGTGCTCTGATACTTATTGTGTCAATTTGGAGTCTGAAAATGAAGTTCACTGACATTATATGGAAAAAGACTGGCCAGGATATTCCTCTAAAATAAAATAAAGAAAAATGTGTGTGGGTTTGAGAACGGGAATCATTATTTGCCCTTATGTTTTGAAGAACTTTTACTTTAAACCTGACACAATTCTTTCAAGGACAATTTATTACATAAATATTAACTTTCTGGCTGATAATAGTTGACCATTTGAACTCCATAGAGCTGACGATACATTAATTATTTCCAGATCGGCCACTGCATTGGGTTTTCTAAGTTATTCTAACTCATTGTACTGAACATGACGCAGTCACTGAGGCGGGAAGCAGCAGTAAAAAGGTCACGTTAGGGCACGCTGAATGGTTTTGATTTGGTGAGAGGCGATTGCAAAATAACCGGCTTTTAAACAGGTTTCTTTAACACCCATGCATGGGTGTCTATATATATAAAAAATCAACAACTACAAAATAAATTAGATTCACATGATAAAACAAGTGATTCATATTAAACATCCACGATGATGCCTCCATATCCCTTGCACAAGACCTGATTCAGAAAGCAAGCATTACCTCTTCTTCTTTTTAAAAAAAATATATATATATATATATTATAAATTCCATTTTAAGAACATAGTTCTTAGGAAAATGGCACCAATGAACCTCTGCTGAGGATTCCCAGAGGGGCAAAGCCTCAACTGAGTCAGATTCCAGCATCAGCCCATGCAGAAACAATACAGGTTTAAACCAGATTGTGAGCAGGGCTGAATGCTGGAGCATGGCTGGGCTTCATGCAAAACACTCCTGTTGTTATTTTGATCTTGAGGGAACATAAAGAAGGTGATGCATTTCATATACACACATATATTTGTCAATGGGAGTTCGGTGAGATAATGTGTGGAGTCTCTAATCAAACTTGAGAGGCGGGTTCAACTTTAAATAGCCACATTTATCTGAAAATAATCAAAGCCACGTGATAAAATCGAAACGAGAAAATGAGTTTGATCCGATTCAAAACGATACGTTGACCTTCGATACCAGATCGATAAATCGTAGCGTTTTTAACACTTTAAATAATAATAATAATAAATATGTAATAACGAAAAAAAACAAACAAACGGAGGAGTTCGAAAAATCAAGTAACATTAACTTAAAGCGATTAAATCACTGGAACGTAAAAAACGCCCGCAGACGTTCGTGACGTAACAAACGAACCAAAGTTGCGCTATAAGCAACGTTTAATCTCAAAACCCATACAGCTGATAATCACACGTTAGATTCCAGCGCATTGAAAAGACTAAAAAGCAAACAGGCATGGCTGCAGTCCTACATGTGAGCTGTAAAACCGGGGGAAAAAAAAGTTTTTACCTCCCGAAAGCCGCGAGCTCGTGTAAAGCGTCCTTAAGATGTTTGGTCTTAGCGAATTTTGGCACGTCCAGATATGTGCAGGTCTCGAGAGCAGGGGCAATGCTGCCGAAAAGTTTGCTGAAACGCACCGGAGCGACGCACACATCGCCATCTTCACCGACTCTGAGACTCAGGCATGAAATAACAGCCTGATGCGCTTGAGCGCGCGCGAGAGAGGCAAGAAGCGCGCTCCCGCTAAACCAGGGACATCACGGAGCTGATAAGTTAGAATAGAGATATCGATAACGACAAGAACACTGGCACAAAACGACCTATTATACAAAGTCCAAACATGACGAAAGCAAAAGCGTGTGACACAGTCAGTAGAAATCCTTAGGTTTTGAAAACCAACGTTCATTTACAAATATAAAGGGAGTCCAAAGTTTCTTTAGAAGGACCGCCAAAATATGCTGATTTTTAAGCCATAACAAGAGAGGAAATCTAAATTGGAACAACATGATCCAAATTTTTATTCTGGTGCTCAACAGAGGGCTGTAAATTAAAAGCTAAATTCTGAGGTACATGTTTATGCTCGGCCGCAGTTTGATTGATTGACAGGCGATCTGGCCAATCATAACCCCGAATCCGCCATTTTGTCCGACAAAGCAGTCAGGGGAGTTAGTAGATTAACGTTGGTGAACTTGAACAACACAATTGTGTGTACTCACATCTTTCCGCGGTTGAAACAACATTCCTTCTGATGTTCATTCATGTTTATTTGATGCTATAAATGAACTATTATGAAGAGATGATCGGTTCACGAGGAGCTACAGCGATCTGTCACGACACATTAAAAAGCCACTATATGATATTTATTGTTTATACTGTTTCATATCAAAAGTAACCTGCTCTGTCTTGTCTGTCGACGCGTTGTCAGTGTCGTCTTTGTTCCGGGATGTATTGGCGTGAGACCGCATGGCTTGTCGGACATAGCAACAGTAACTAAAGGGGGCGGGTCTTTGCGAAGGGTCAATTAAGAAAATGCACTAAATGATTAAATTAAAACTGATGTACATAATGATAATTATGGTGTCACAGACAAGCTTGTAGCCAAGCCTGAGGAGTTCACCCATTCAGAAGAAGCTTGTCCTTGTTTCATGAGAGAAATTCAACCAAAGACTACATCAAATCACTTTGAAATCATTCAAGAAGTTCTAAAAACGGCTGATGTCACAATGTATGGTGTAAAGAACACTGTTTAAGGCTCAGTCTTATAAAACATAGTTTTTACCTTGGTCTTAACTCAAACTTTCTAATAGCTGCATTCTTGTTCGTTTTTCAGTGTCTCAAGACGCTAAAAAATTAAGAGATCAAAGTTAATCTTTGTGTTTGTCCAACCTTTCTTTTCATATCCAAATAGACACTCTCAAAAGAATGCAATTGACCCTTCGCAAACAGTTTGATTGACAGGCGATCTGACCAATCATAACCCTGAATCCGCCATTTTGTCCGACAAAGCAGTCAGGGGAGTTAGTAGATTAACGTTGGTGAACTTGAACTTGAAACAACATTCCTTCTGATGTTCATTCATGTTTATTTGATGTTATAAATTAACTAGTATGAAGAGATGATCGGTTCACGAGGAGCTACAGCGATCTGTCACGACACATTAAAGAGACACTAGACGCTATTTATTGTTTAAACTTCTTTAAAAAATTACAATATTTTTAATATGAAACTGTTTCATACGTTGTCAGTGTCCTCTTTGCTCCGCGATGTATTTTTCACTGCATGAGAACATGATGTGTGGCGTGAGGTTGTCGGACATAGCAACAGTGGGCGGGTTTTGCGGAGGGTCAAATTGATAACATCTCAGTCCAAAAAAAGAAAATTGTGCCCAAGGCCAGTCCTACCCATATAGTCGCAAAAATCTTTAAATTGAGCAATGATTTGACCCATTCTCTCAGTGGTTGCAGTTCATTGGATGTTCACTGCATCAAAGTCTATAACTGGTTTCCAGTTTAACCTGTTGCTGTGAACACAATGGCAGCCAGAACAGCTGCAGGGCCAAATGCCTTCTAAAAAATCAGTGAGAGGATAACAAATCTGAATTTGTCCATTATTATCCATTTGTCCCTCCTCAGACTATCAAATAAAATTATTTTTATTTTATACTGTTTTAATATAATATATTTTATATGTTATGATCACATTATGATATTATATTATAATGCCCAGGGATGGCCTTTAATCTCATGATGATTCAAATATTGGTTTGGAAGAAGAAAGAATGTTGGAGAAGAGCAGATGGAACCAGAATGTAGACAGATGTTGGGAGCACTATAGAGCTCCGGAGGTCACATGACCCATTCTGTTAACACCTCCATGCTGGCAGGCAGAGACAGCCGGGAGCCAATATGAAATCAATGGCGCCAGAATGAGTTTCAAGACAACAGAGATCACTGCGCACTTTAATTAAAAAACAGAGACCTGTACATAGCAAAACTTAAACATAACAGATCATAATGCTTTTAATGTGGATCAATAAAAGGAACGGAAAGCTTTCTGACCTGCAGTATCCTGATATCTACAACTACCTCGTCAACTTTCCCTCGTCCTATACTCTGGAGACTCTTTAAAATAAGCCTGGTGGTACAAATGGACGCAATCTAATTTTGTGATGAATATTAAACGTTGTAGTCTTCCGGCTAAAACCTGCGTCGTCGTCATTGGAAGGGTGAGTCAGCTGTGTTGTTAGCAGGGTTGGGGAGTAACGAAATACAAGTAACTTAGTTACGTATTTAAAATACAAAATTTGAGTAACTGTATTTCATTACAGTTACATTTTAAATGTGTGGTAATCAGATTACAGTTACATCTGAAAAGTATTTTAGATTACCAAAGTGATTACTTTGAATTTTAATGTCATTTAAACAGTGATTGGTGATTCTCTGACTCTGACAGTCTGAAAAAGCGGAGTTAAGTTTCATCAACATTTTAATACTTTTAAGAGGGATCATAAAAATGTGGTTATTTTTATTTAGTTCTGTCCTGAACAAGACAAAATGACTGAATTTATAAAAAACTTGCCCAACTGTCAACTTAACTGTCCTGTCATGACCTGATGATCCACGACCGTTTTCATGTTTTGTGAGTCATTTTATAATTCACTCGTCACTGCAACTTTTTCTCACAATTTGTTTTTCCCCTCACAATTGTGAGTTTGCATTTCACAATTCTGACTTCTTTTTCTCAGAATTGTGAGATTTAAACTTGCAATACTGACTTTTTTTCTTGCAATTGTGAATTTAGTATGTGAGTTTATATCTCATAATTCTGACTTTTCTCAATATTGTGAGTTTATATCTCATAATTCTGACTTTACAACTCACAATTGCAACTTTATATCACACAATTCTGAGGGAAAAAGTCAGAATTGTGAGATAAAAACTTGCAATTACCTTTTTTGTGTTTGTTCCACACTTATTAGTACTCCAAAGTATTCTAAAGTATTTAGATTAAGTTACTAAACTTGAGTAATGTTACGAAATACGTTACAAATTACTTTTTAAAGCATGTATTTTGTAATCTGTAGTCAAACTGTAGTTTTAAAAGTAACCTACCCAGCCCTGTTCACACATCACAAGTTTATATCTCCCAATTCTGACTTTATAACTTACAATTGTGAGTTTAAATCTCGCAATTCTGAGAAAAAGAAGTCACAATTGTGAGGTGGAAAAAAAAAACAAATTGTGAGAAAAAGATGAAGTGACCTTTTTTACAATTATGAAATGACTCACAAACAACTATCACAAAACATGAAAACAGTCGAAAACATGAAACTTAACTCCGCTCAGAGTCAGAGAATCACCAATCACTGTTTAAATGACATTAAAATTCAAAGTAATCACTTTGGTAATCTAAAATACTTTTCAGATGTAACTGTAATCTGATTACCTCCCATTTAAAATGTAACTGTAATGAAATACAGTTACTCAAATTTTGTATTTTAAATACGTAACTAAGTTACTTGTATTTTGTTACTCCCCAACCCTGTGTGTGACACACTTAGGTTTAAGGTTGTAAATGTTATGCATTCTAGGCCATGTGTTTTGTGAAAATTGGAATAACTATTATACTGAAATTGTATAGCAATTTCAAGTTGCATGTGTGTCTATGTTGAATTTGTTTGTCTCCTAAGTGGAACATTCTGCTATCTTCAGTTAAACCATGTACAGGAGCATAGAATTGCCATAAGGCTACAATGTGGTTCACAATTGCATTAAACATAAATTGTTAAGAAAGAAAAAAATCAAACTAATGGGAAAGAACTTCTTTACCTTCTATCTGTGCAAGAATCTTTAATGAGAAAATTATAATGCCCAGTATTATCAACTCAAAGTATGATTGTCATATCTTGAATAGTCTGAAGATCAAAACATGATTTCATTGATCTGTAATCCAATGACAAGGGAAGGTACAAGTTTTGAAAACCATTAACAAAACCACAAAGTGGCGCAAGTGTTAGCAAACCCTTCTCTGGGAGCACTAGATCACTCGGGATCTGATCCAGGCTGGAGTCGGACCGTCAATTTTTCCCTATGAGAACTAAGGACTTTCCCAATTTGAACACTCTCCTAACAGCACCATCCGAGACGCAGTTCACACCTCACCATTACACTCTCCCCATCCCTCTCCCTCACCTAAAACTCAATCCAATTCTACGCAATTTTAAATGTGTACAACAAGTGAATATACATACTTGGTATCATTTGAAATTTCTCATTCTCCTAGACATGGTACAAACTTACAAGAAGTTCAAGAAAACAAGAAATGTTGTGTGGCGCTTAAGGTGTGTTCTCCCTCAGGTCCTTCGCTCAAACTACCTCAGTGCCCTCTTCTATAGGCATCAATAACCTATTCAATCACAAATTCCGATTGCCTATTTGTGGACAGATGATGGTTGCAAAAACTAGAGGTTTTATATCTCTGTTTTTGTAAAATCTCATTCTCTAATTGAAACCTTTGATTTGCATTAAGATTTTGCAGTTAAAACAACTATTATATAGACAATTCTATGAATTTGTGTATTTCTAGGTTTGATTATGTGATATATTTTAATTAAGGATACCAATACTAGTTATATTGACTACCTTTCCTTTAATTTATCTAAATTCCACTATCATATCACAGTGATAGTGAAGAATCTGGTGATTAAATGAGACCTGCTCTCTAAATAATGCAACAGGACGTTTCTGAATGGTTAGTTGACGAATTTAAGTCGCTGATATGAGATATCTTAAAGTCATTGATTAGCATTTTCTGTCATGATGAGCTATAATTGCTCGTGTTGTAAGATCCTACGGAGCCAGAGCCTCACCCCTTTGTTGTGTGTTCTCGGGGGCGGGGTTTATGTAAATTTTAGGGTTAGTGATGTCACTAACTCAGGGAGGAAGCTCGTTGTAGTCCTTAAACAGAGAATTCTTTAAAACAAAATATCTCTCTTTGCATTGAACTTTGAGTGTCATGACTTTGCAGATGTTGTTTCTGCTCAAACAGCAACATTACACACTAACTAAAGTTAAAAAAGTGAAATCATAATGAAACACCCCTTTAAAGGCACAATATGTAAAATTTTCATATTAAAATATCCGGAAAACCACTTGCACAGTGTTATTTCGTTCAACTGTGTACTCACATTATCCTAAATGTTTCCAAGAATTTGTAAATTCAGAAAAATTCACAATTTTAAATTGTGCCCAACCCTTGTCACTTGTCACCCGTCAATGACGTAATATCTGCGTTAACCCTGGTTCCCGCTTGTACTGCATTGTAACCATGGCAACAGACACGGACAGTTGCGTAACGTCTAGCGGCGCGCTGTTGTTGTTTCGTTCAAACATTATGGACCATGGCAAGCAAACTTTGGGACAAAAGGACACATAAAACGAGGATCAATATCAGCGTGGCATGTCCGAGATGGCCAGAGATTTGCGTCAAACTTCAACTTGACAGAGACAGCGGTCTTATGAAATGTCCTCGTTTCTTTATATCCCCCGGGACTCGCGTGTGCCACTGATATCTGTCTCTCATAATCGCGCCCGTGATTCTCGGCCCCGTCCTGCTTCACCACAGTCATGTTAAAAACATTCATTCACTCATCCATAAACATTATTTCATCCATCAGCATGACGACAAGTTCCATGATTCCATATTCACTGCGTCATCAATCTACGCCTTTGTTATCGTTTTGAAGAGTTTGGAGACGATAAATACGGACTGTGTCTTTAAAACACGGGGCACAAACATACTGCATATATGCTTAATTAAAACACTGTCTTTTGTTGTTTTATAAAGACACAAAACAATATCACGGTTTCGTGAAATTTTAGTTCCTTGGTAAAACACGTTAGAGACCTTTAATGTTAGGCTATGTTTTAAATTTCCGGTTCATTATGAAATGGTGGCGGCACATGGTCATTAATGGGAAACACTGAATGAATGTTTAGCTGAAAAATGTGCTAAAGTTTAGTAATACATCATAAAAAAGGAGAATTTTAGTGCCTGAGTGAGTGACAAGAGGCCTAGCTGTGCACAACCGCTGTGTGTGAACGCGCTGTCTGAAAGAAAAGAGAGAAAGCTGGATACTGTAATGTATGGATACTGTGGAATTGTTTAACATATTTTAGTAGATATGCATCTAAAAATGACATTTTGACAGCAGTTAAGAAAAATCAAATCTGAAAGATTTGTTGCTTTTGAAAAAACAATTGGGGGCTCCAATCACCTGAACCCACCACTTGATTATATAAAATAATAATGCAGTGACATTCATATTTGTTGTGGCCCATTTGTGTTGAGAAATTTTGAACTCGCAAACTACCATTACAAAAACTGCTTTAAAACAGAATATTTTAATATTTTGAGGAATTTGTTAGTTTGAAACAAAAAGGAGATAAAAGTAATGAAAGATGATGTCCATCTGATATAGAAACAAATCACGAACCAGATTTGGGTTGTCTAAGTCACCATTTAATGTGATTCAATTGAACAGCCATTTTGAGCTTGTTAAAAAATACAGTTGGAGAGAAGATCATAAAACACCCAAATATGTCTGAGAAACATCTTGTTTAATCACCCCAGGCCACAAAACTGCAGGAAATAAGACAATGGGCAACAGAGAAAAGAAAACAGGGTTCCTATTCCCCATAAAACTGAGCCGTATGTTAAAAGAACTGCTGAAACCCTTCCCTTCGGTGTGGACAGTGCATAGGTCTTGAATATTCAGGCTATAACCCTCAACAGTGACAATAAATTGGACAGTTCAGGCTGAATCAAGGAATTCAAAGATGGACGAAATCCTCATGAGTGTTTTCTTCACTCAGTTGAAGTCAGTTACACAGATGTGCCCTCTGCAGGTGGAGCTGGTTTATTATCTTCAGGTTTCATGGCAGGGAAGAGAAGCACCTCCTGAAGTAGAGCACATCAATTCATATCAGACGCAGTTTCATCCACAGAATCATCTTTGACTGATTCATTTACAGGGGCACAATGTGTTAGTTCTAGTAGCTCTAATGAAAAGGGATCATGGTGGGTCATACCTTGATGTTGTTGGAGTCTGTGAGGAACATGGTGAGCCGGTCGATGCCCATGCCCCATCCTGCCGTGGGCGGAAGGCCGTACTCTAAGGCAGTGCAGAAGGTCTCGTCAATAAACATCGCCTCATCGTCACCTTCTGCCTTGGCCTGAGGACACAGTACAAACATTTATTCACCTGGAGGTTACTTCCTTGTAAGGCTCGCAGCTTGAAAGGGATATGCCCGAATCGCCTAAATTCGGAAAGACACGGAAAATGAACAACGCCTTAAACGGAGGCCCTTGAGGGACATGGTTAGGTTTGCTGCGCTAGTCGTTTACATAACAGTTCATCAGATTAGTAAGATGACTGACAGGCCGATGTCGGAGGATTCTGTGCGACATTGACCAATATCCTCTTGTAAAACGTGTGGTCAGTATCGCTGCTCCCAATACAAAGTATGCGTGATTGCAAATTGGAAAGTGAAAGTAAAACGCGAATGTGCATTCAAAAGCGATTTCAACATGCTGCATATTGATAGCGGCTCCCAGATGCCCGCAAATAACATGCAATATAATTATCCAGCTATACTACTGCGAGAGAACTCAAGCATTGAAATTTGTTTTTTCCCTCTCATATCATATTTTTTCCAATCACCATGTCCCATATCAGGGGCTCCGTAGAATGCATAAGACAAGCTCTTTGCAGCTTATTTAATAAAGCAGCCATGTTGGTAGATATTACAAACCAAGCGGATAACATACTACTTGGGCTGGGTTTTAATGGATTCTCATTTTGAAGAACTGATTTCCATACTTAAACCCCCCCCCCCAAAAAATCGATGTTTTCAGTTGATGAATGAACAAAGCTTTGTAACGCACCTGCTATCCAATAAATCATAGTAAGTGCTGTGCCTTATTTCAGATATGAAACCTCAGCTTACATGTCAATTTTATTACAAAATTCACACAATAACGCTTTGGTGCTCTTTAAAGTGACGTGACAGATCGCATGTGAATTGATCATCTCTTCTGCTTTACTACTAGTTACAAAATAAAGACGAATGAACATCAGAAGGAATGTTGAAAGCTGCAGTACACATCATGAAATTACTCAGTGTTTCAACCACAGAAAGATGGCAGTAAAACAGCAAGTAAACCATGTAACGTAATGTTACATTTACCTCAGAAAATCCATTCAGAGACCAAAAACTCTGCTAGTGTTTTGCTAAATATGTGCGCTATCTTGCATATTCATTGTATTTTTACTTAACCTGTTCTTCATTATGTAATGCATGTTTGAATAAACCTGTCATGCTTTAAGGATAGCCACCATTTATATTAAAAAAAGCAGAAACAATTAGATTAAATTTATTATTGTAAAAAATGTATTATAAAGTTGCTATAAAAACTTCATTATATACCAACTGGTTTTCCTTGTTTTTTCCTTAAAAAATTTGCCACATACTGTATAGGCCCCAATTAATCTATATCGAATCGTGAAATTTGTCCAATGCACAGCCATATATACTACCATTCAAAAGTTTGGCCTTGTTAAGATGTGTGTACGTTGTTTCTCTTCTGCTCTTCAAGGTTGCATTTATCTGATCAAAAATACAGTAAAAACAGTAATATTGTGAAATACTATTACAATTAAAAATAACTGTTTTCTATTTTAATACATCTTAAATGTAATTTATTCCTGTGACACAAAGCTGAACTTTCAGCATCATTACTCCAGTCTTTAGTGTCACATGATCCTTCAGAGTCACATGATCCTTCAGAGTCACATGATCCTTCAGAAATCATTCTAATATGATTATTTGCTGCTCATCATGTGCTGCTTCATATTTGTGCAGAAACCATGATAAAAAAAGGATTCTTTGATGAAAATAATGTTCAACAGCATTGATTTGAAATAGATATCTTTTGTAACATTAAAAAAGTCTTCAGTGTCACTTTTGTTCAATTTAATGCATCCTTACCTAATTTCTTTAAAAACAAATCTTACTGACCTCAAACCTTATAATGGTAATGTACATAATACAGATGTCCTGAAAACACGTTTAATTAAAATTAGAATACTTATCAACATAATTACAATACCTATGCAAATACAGTGTAGGAACACAAACCCCCAGAATGAAGCAACCAAGATTTTTTGCAATAGTTTGATATTTCTTTGGTCAAAATTTAAAAAGTCTCCTGAAATTAAACTTTAGTGCAAGATTAACACAGAAAATGAGCTTCACCTTAGCTTGCTGCTCAAACAGTTCTCGCTGTCTGATAGGATCGTTCAACTCTGTGTAGGCATTGCAGATCTCCTTCTTCATCACAAAGAGTTCGAAACGCTCAGTTAGGCCTTTCTGCGATCTGTGCCTGAGGAGGAGAGACAGAAAATGCATCAGCTGAATGCGTTAGATCAGGAGAGTCCAAACCTGCTCCTGGAGAGCCAGAGTTCAGCTCCAACCCTTATTAATCACACCTGAATTCAGCTAAATCAAGGTCTTCAGACTCAAAAGAAACTTTAAAGCAAGTGTGTTGGAGCTAAAAATCTGCAGGGTGTTTGTCCTCCAGGAGCAGGATTGGACACTGTATTTTAACCATACAGTGAAAAACCAGAAATCAAAGTCAGGCACAAACCATTTAGCTAGAGGACTCATGATCTGCGGATGATCACAGATGAATGTTGGGTTGATGCACTTCACCTCCAGGAAGTCTCCCACCAACTATCAACAACACGGCAAAATCAGTTTAAAATGTGTACGTGTGTTGAGGAACACAAAGTATACATCATTTGCAAATAAGCTAATTGTTGTTTATGATATTGAGTGCTGTGATACTATACATATTTTTGTGAGCCTTATACAGTTTCACTGTTCTGCTTATGTGCTTTGTGTGGCCAAGCAAGTTTTCGCCATTTAAAAAGGCCAAAAAGGTAAAATGACACAAAAGAAGATATTTTGAAGAATATGGGTAATCAAACGGTTAATGGCCCCATTGAAAAAACAAACAAAAAAATACTATGGAAGTCAATGGGGGCCCATGAAAATGATCTTCTTTTGTGTGAAAAATTCAGACAAAAGGAGGTTATCCTAACTTTACAAGGTCATTTACAATGATTTTTTAAAAGTTTTGTCTTTAGAACAATCTTAAGAAATGCTTTTGGGAACAAAATGTATACTTGATTCTTTTTTTAAATATTTATTTTTGCCGTTTTTGGCTTTATTATGATAGGACAATGGGCAGACTGTAAGCGAAGTGGAAAACAGAGAGGGGGACGGGATGGGGAAAGGTCCGCGAGTCGGGACTCGACTTGCCAACGAGGCTATCGGCGCTGACAACTTTGTTCTTAAATTAGAAATGAAAAAGAAAGTAGCTGTTAAGAAGAATTCTACTCCTAAGAATGTGAATCTGGCCCCGAGCTCTTTTCCATCGCAGTCGCTCATTTCAGTTATAGTGGCAGTGTCTGGCCAAAACATCATACCTTATCAAGAAGACGAGCAGTCGTCCTAGGAGGAGCGCATTCAACTTCTTTCTGAACACAAAGGTCATCTAAGAACTTGCGTGTTTCTGTCAAAAAACATGAGTTTTAAGAGTAAAGCTCCGCCATCTATGTTCGGTTATGTGAAGTAATTTTCATGCAGTGGTTCAACAGATTTTCTTGGTGCTCATGTTTATTGACTGTAACTCTCACCATCACTGTCATAGGTGTCAGGAGCCGGAAACTTCACTCCCAATTCCTTCTCCAGGTCTTTAGTCATGCTGATCCGTCGGAACGGAGGAGTGAAGTCTATTTCTTGGGCTTGTCCTTCTGGACCATCAGGATGATACGTCACCTTATAACCTCCGGTAATGTGCTTCACCATTCCTGTGAAAGCAACAAAGAAACATCACTTGGTGTTTTCAAACACCTCATGTTATATAAATGAACAGACTTTAATTAAAGGGATAGTTGACCTTAAAATTCTCTCATTATTTACTAATCCTCATACATCGGGGATGGCATACGACTTTCTTCAGATAAGCACAAACACCTATTTTTAGTGATAAGTGAGTGAACGAGTGCCACTTGTGTGATCTCACACACAGCGATTGTGACGGTAACCCATGTGACTCCAATGAATCAATGTCTTCATCACGTCACAACTTCCCTCTCATGACGCTCATATGGCAGTGACCAATCATTAAAGGGTTCCTGTCGTTCTAAACCCGTCACCGTAATACATTTGCGTATACCATCTCACTTCCCCTCCACTGACTAACGTAGGGCTGAGTGAATATGGGTAGAACTCTTTACTGCCCTAGTACTTCAGAAATCCCTTTAGGAGGTATACATACGAATTAAACGTGCCGCAAATGCCTTCACCATCACAGCATGCCTATCTAGTGAAAGGGATTCATCAATATGTTGATTGAGGAGTGTTGGGACTCTCCAGGAACAGGATGGTTCTGTCTGGAGAGACGGTCGTTTACACCTCAATGACACATCTATACGATTTGCGTTTTTTTGCATCATGTTTGGTGTAAGGGTGGAGCTCCTTCAGGGGTTCAAGCTGCAGGGTTGCCGAATGACTTAAGAAATATTATCAGCAAGATGGTAGAAAACTGTACATTTCTTGTCTATTTCCACCCACTGCTACTTATACCAACGACGGAAATAAGCGCAGTTATAATAGCTAAATATGTGGGAGAGCGTTGCTATAATGTGACAATATTATATTGCAATAGATAACATATCAAAGTTAATACCAAATCAGAACTAGTTAGCACATTATTTGTAATGAAAGAGTTTAATGACAATATATTGGTTGATGGTTACACTTAAAATGATTACCCAGCATATATGTAAAAAGTTACCTGAGAGATAGAAAGAAAGACAAAGAGAGAGAGAGAGAAGGACAGAGAGTGCCCAAGTAAGAGAGCAAAAGAGTCAAAAGAAAGAGCGTAAAAGAAAGAGACCGCAAGAAAGCAGAGCATAGAAAGAAGAAGAGACAGAGCAATAGTTGCAATCCTCTTTTATCCTTTTTCTTGACCATGTGACTGAAACCCAAATGTGAGACATTCAAACTGACCAATCAGAGGTAAAACTTCCCCCACTGTACTAAAGGTGTGACAATTCACAGACCCCCGATGCACAGGCATCTTGGCCTACAGGCCTTGATCACTATCAGCACCTTTGTGTGTTCCCAAATGGCTCTTGTAGCATGAAAGAGGGGACTGAAACAGCAAAACCAATGTCTTTGTTCATTTTTAAAATATCTTTGGATATTTTCAGTCTTACATTGGTCTCATATAACAGCTTATAAACTGAACTGAATGGTAGTGAATTTAACAGAGATATTAAAGTATCCTAATGTACAATCTGTATTGCTTAAACATGCATTGAGGAGAATATGTACTTCTCCCCCTCTTGATCACCGCCCATTTGCCATATCTTTTGGTTTAGGTTTTGGGTGTTGGTATTACACTCATGTATCACAGTGCTTTGCTCAGGGTATAAGAAGGAAAGGTAACTGTTGATCTAGGACAGTAATTCTTAAAGTGTGGTCCATCGCCCACTAGTGGTGCGCGAAAAGATAGCGAAATAATGGATCATATCATTGCATTTGTGTATGAATAAATAGTTTGTGACTTAAAACAGTTGTATATTAAACTTAAATTTAGTTTATCCTTCCTATTTTGTTGTTTTTGGGGGGCGTGTTAGAGTGGGATTCTGTTAGGTGGTCCTCAGAAAAAAATTGGAAGATAAAGTGGTCCTTGGGCTGAAAAAGTTTGAGAAACACTGATCTAGGAGAAAGGCTATTATATTATATTATCTTACCTATTATATATAGGTTAAAGAATAATGGCAACTTTAATGGAGTCAGATTAATTATATTAGAGTCAGATAAATAGCACGCCATCCTTCAACTGCTTTATTTCCGATTATTGGTTCAAAATAGCAGCGTAAACTACCAGCCTTACACTAACTTCGCTGCAGTCTTCCATATTCAAATAACTACCGGTGTGATGTCAATCAGTGCAGAATTGTGACGAATGTCGATCTAGAGTGATGTAAAAGTCACATGAACTCTGATTTGACTGTTCAAACTAAGGATACATTGCAAAACATCAAACCTGTCTCTCATTTAGGTAGGCCCAAATCAGAATCAGTGGTTTGTGCCGTTCACACAGTTATAAAAAAACTCAGCCTAACAAACCTGAAAGAAGCTTCTCAGTGATTTCCATCAGGTCATGATAGTCCGCATAAGCCATGTAGAACTCGCATGTTGTGAACTCAGGGTTGTGGGTGAGATCGATGCCTTCATTACGGAACTGACGCCCAATCTCATACACCCGGTCGATTCCTCCGACCACCAACATCTGAAACATTGATGAAGGTTAGATATCCAATATAACTCAAGAATTTCAAATTTGAACAGCTGCTGCAGTGACACATTTACCTTATGGTAAAGCTCAGGAGCAATTCTCATGTAGAGTTTCATATTGAGCTCGTTGTGGTGAGTGACAAAAGGTTTTGCTACAGCACCACCAGGTATCACGTTCATCATTGGTGTTTCAATCTGTAAAACACATTCATAAATCAAAATGGGGGAACTTAAGAACCTCTCTCAGGGTGCGTTCACACTTGTCATGTTTGGTTCGATTAAAACGAACCCTGGTGCGATTGCTCAGTCAGTGCGGTTCGTTTGAACATATGTGAACGCTGCCATCCGAACCCTGGTGCGCACCAAACAAGCGGACCGAGACCGCTAAAAAGATGGGTCTCAGTCCGCTTCCAAACGAACTCTGGTGCGGTTCGATTGATATATGAACCCAACACGGACCAAAGACATGTAAACGAACCAAAAACAGGACGTGATGTCACAAGATGCGACGCTACAAGTCAGCTGATTTGACGACGCGGAAAGATCGGTGTATCCAAAATGAGTCGAGGGCAAACGTGGAGCAACGAAGAGGTGAAGTGCCTCATCAATATTTGTTTCTGCACACAACGGAGGAAATCCTGGTGCTGTTTTGAATGTTTTGAACATTTTATGAGCTCTTCGTGAGTTCTCAGCTGGTAAAAATAAAGCATATGTACACGCATAAAATGATGGCGTTTAATCCAGAACACAGCATTGTTTTGAATGTTCGGGAATGAAGCTCCGTCGCGAAATATACGTCATAATAAGCCGACCAATCAGGTTGTGACCGTATCTCTATGCCTTTGGTTCGGTAACTTAAAGTTCGCTGTTAAAAATGACAGTGTGAACGCTAAGCGGACCAGGACTATATGTTTTGTTTTTGTTTTTGGTCCGGACCAAACGAACCAAACTAAGTGTGAACGCACCCTCAGTCTGCACTGCTTCATCTCCTTGAGGACAACATCCTTACCTCAAGAAACCCAAGCTGGTCTAGAAAGCTTCGGAGATATGTGATAATCTTGGAACGGGTAACAAACTTCTGTCGCACAAAGTCATTAAGAATCAGGTCCAGATATCGCTGCCGGAATCTGGTTTCCTAAAGGAACAAAAAAAAAGATGATCATGCAGATCAGTCCATGAGACATCATGAATGAGGCATTCGATTTCTTGCAATTTGGCAATATCGCCAATAAAGGCAAATGGCCTCTGGCATAGTAACAGATGAGTGTGCATACAAAACGAATAAATGAACTTCCCCTTTACTCTACTGAACAGATGAAATGGAGCTTTTGCTCTAAATTTTAGTGATTTATTTTGGAAAGGTGAAATCCTTCCTGTGAATGCATTGCATAACACATAATACATCAGATAAATCCACTAATGTCCACCTGGGCATCTACTGCCAACTGTGACGATGTGTAAATGCTAAAAAGTCAAAGTCTTACACAGAGCGATAAAAACTACTAAAAATACTATTTTATATTATAAATGGAATAGTATTTTCAAAAAAGAGCATTTTATAATGTCAAATTAATCATTTTATTTTATAGTAAATCACTGTTTTCGTAATCTTTGTGTTGACTAACATACTAAAGCACATGTAAAGTTTGATATTATATGTAAATATAATGTAATTTTAGTGCTATTTGATATTATATTTAAAATCGGTCTATTTTAAATGTACTAAATTACAACATCATTACAAATGTGTAATTACAAATATATTTAAAAATGCATGACATACAAGTTTCAATGGAAATTACATTACGATAAATGCTTGTCAATATATTCAACATTAGACATTTAGCTTATTTCAAAGACAACAGAAGTAAATATGAAATTACATAAAGATGTTCTTAAGTCCTCCATAAATGGATGCTAAAGTTAAACTATAATACATTTTCATTTAAATGCAATCAAGAGTCCGAAAACAATACATTCAGTTGCACTTTTTAATAATCATACCCAGTCCCTATCAGTTACATATTAGTTTTCACTGTGCTGTACTGTAGTGCTGCAACGACACGTCAACGTCATCGATTATGTCGACTACGAAAATACGTCGACGCGTCACACTGTTTACATTCATCTCGCGTAATGGCGGCTTCTGCTCCTGGGAATGGAGAAAGTTCCATTCTATCACAAAAACCTAGAACCACGATTATCAAAAGTATGGGAATACTTTAAACAGAGGCCAAATAAAATGGTCCTTTGTTCCCTTTGCAAAACCGAAATGGCGTACCACCTATGGAATTGGATCTCTGCCAAATTTTTGCTCATATTTTGAGCGTGCAAAAGGGCATTTCGCACGAGCTTGAACTGAGTTGAGGAGAAAATCTTCGTCTCGCAAATAAGAAAATATTTTGAGCGAACGAAAATCAGTTTTGCATTTCAAAGAAGTTTATTTGGATGTGCGCGGACGTTCTCTTTTGCACGTGCAAGGTTTCAGTTGCTCGCAGTCCTGATACCCGCCCTGCGCGCTCGCTAAGCGCCGGCCGCTCGCCTGCTCAACACAAACCAGCGTTACAATGTGCCAAAATTCCAGCCAAACAGAGATGAGGCTGCTAAATGGCTTGAACACTATCAAAGTTCTTTTAAGACTGTATAGAAAGTCTTTGACGCTCTTCATTTTAAAGTTCAAATGTCTACCACTGGACGAGCACACATAAGTGGCTTATTTTTAATCAAAATCAAATGGTATTATTACATAATGGCGTGTCCCAGTGTTTCTACACCTCAACGAACTGCTAAATTAGTTCTAACTTCTTACGTAAAAAAGATCACTAGAACAGAGGGATGTTAGAGAATCTAGTCTTTACCTTGTCTTTCAGGCCAAAGTGAAGATGGGGAAGCATATGAAGGCACGGAGACAACAGTATCATCTCCACTGGGATGATGCTCAACTCGCCCTTCTTTGTCTTGCCAGGGTTCCCCCGTACTCCAATGATGTCCCCGCGCCTTAATTTGTTGTTGATGTGCACAAAATCTTCTTCTGATTTGTAGTTCCTTCGAATAAAAAAACAAAACAAAGGTTACGTTACTATATCAAAATGTGAAATGACTGAAATATGATGGCATAGAGTGCAAATCTGACCTGGAGTTGGCCATGACCTGCAGCTTGACTCCTTCTCCTCGCAGGTCATAGAACAGCAGCTTGGCACCGGAAGCCCTCTTAGCGTGGACACGTCCTTTTAATCAAGTAAAAAGGCACAAAATAAGGAACGTATCAAAGTTTTAAAAATGTTTCAGATCAAGCAGTAGAAATGTCTTTGAAAAAGAAATACTAATTTTTCACATTTCTAGGTGACTACAACATAGATAAGCTGTAACAGGCAAACATGTCAGCCGTCTAGACGCTATGGCTGGATTGAAAATATTGATTAATCGATTTAGTCATTTTAATGAACCGATATCGATTCTAAATCAATCATTTCATTTATACTGTTTTCAACTGATGCATGTAAAAAAAACTTCACTAAACATTATTTGTAGCGCGTCTGCCATCCAATAATCGCAAAAAGCTTGTGCATTATAACTTTTGATATGAAAAAGTTTCAGCTTTCAAATTCTGACAATTTTACAACAAAACTCAAGCAATAAATGTAGTTGGCACTCTTTAATTTGGCGTGAAAATTCACTGTAGCCGCTTCATGAAACTATCATCTCTTCCTCTTTACTACTAGTTACAGCACAAAATAAACATGAATGAGCATCAGAAGGTGTTGAAAGGTACAGTACAGTATCATGTAATCGCTCAGTGTTTCAACCATAGAAAGATGTCATTTAACGTTACATTTACCTCAGGAATGACCATAAAATAATGACTCTAAAGAGGAGTATTTCACTTAATGTATGCACTTGTTGTCTTTACTTAATGCGTTTTAATAAATCTGAAAACTTATTACATCCAACATTTAAAGGGGACCTATTATGCTCCTTTTTTACAAGACGTAAAATAAGTATCTGATGTTCCCAGAGAGTGTATATGAAATTTGTCGCAGACAGAATTTTTTTTATAGCATGTTAAAATTGGGACTTTGTTGGTGTGAGTAAAAACGCGCTGTTTTTGTGTGCGTCCCTTTAAACGCAAATGAGCTGCTGCTCCCGGCCCCCTTTCAGGAAGGTGGAACTTCAAGAGCTCATGCAACAAAAAACTGACCCTTCGCAAACGGGTTGATTGACAGGCAATCTGACCAATCATAACCCCGAATCCTCCATTTTGTCCGACAAAGCAGTCAGGGCAGTAGATTAACGTTGGTGAACTTCAACTTGAAAAATTGTGTGTACTCACGTCTTTCCTTGCTTGAAACAACATTCCTGATGTTCTGATGTTCATTCATGTTTAATTGATGCTATAAATGAACTAGTATGAAGAGATGATCGGTTCACGAGGAGCTACAGCGATCTGTCACGACACATTAAAGAGACACTAGACGCTATTTACTGTTTAAATTTTAGATAATTACAGTATTTTAAATATGAAACCGTTTCATACGTTGTCAGTGTCCTCTTTGCTCCGCAATGTATTTTTCACTGTGTGAGAACATGATGTGTGGCATGAGAGCAGCATGGGTTGTCGAGCATTGCAACAGGTTTTGCGAAGGGTCAAATTCACGCACTGAAAATGTCATAAAGGGTGTTCAGTAGGGGTCAGGGTTCAGCTGTCAGTAGCGGTGTTCAGCCTTATATGTTCGAACCGGAGTCGGACAATGACGCCTACAGAGCCAGAGAATATATGCTGAATGGAGATAGAACACGTATAGTTTAGTTTATTTATAGTAATATTTTGCTTTTATCCATGATTAATACACGCCTGTTATAACAGTAAACGAATGAATACAGACCAAATGCCTTTAATAAACTGCTAAAACTAGACCAGTATCACTCTGGAGACTATAAGCTGGATCACGAACAGTTGGTACTGATCCATCCTTGAGTAATAACTTTATAGCAAAACCTGTGTTTTGTATTGAAATAATTTGTGCTGACATAAACGAATTTAGTTATATGAGGACGCATACTCTTCAAAAACATTTTGGTAAAATTTACTTGTACTTGTACATTTACTTGCATATAAAAAAATACAAGTAAAAAAAAACATTTACCTGATTACATTTACATTTAATCATTTATCAGACGCTTTTATCTGAAGCAATTAGGGGTTAAGTGCCTGGCTCAAGGTCATGGTATCGAAGGTGGAGAGAGTGCTGTTCATTCACAATCCCCACCTTCAATTCCTGCCAGCGTGGGAATCGAACCAGCAACCTTCAGGTTACAACCTGGCCACAATTACCTGATAAATTGAGGACAACATCTGTCAAGTGTTCCCCTGGCTGAAGGTGGTTATATCGCTCAATGAACTCGGTAAGCGACAAGTCCACATGGAACTTGTGAGGGTACGGGTCTTCAGCTGTTCCCTTCAAGGCTTGAATGGCTTGTGATCGAATCTTGAAATATTGCTGTATTAAAAATAAGAGAGGTAAGATGAATCAGTTACAATTGATTCTGAAAGTTTATGCCAGAAATGTGACTTCCATAATCATGACTCAAAGTACATTTGGGTCCAGGGTTTCCTCATCGGCCCCATAGGCATTTTGCTGAGGCTTGTCATTGGTCTCCTTCTGTTCCTGCTGTTCTTTGACCTTGGCTTCCTTCTCAGCTGCCTTCTTCTCAGCTTTCATGCGCCTTTTCAGCTCACTAAAGACATATAGGGTAGAAGCTCAGTCACCGTGCAGAGAAACACTACTAGCATTACTGTCACACAGCTTGCACATCCATGGTGTGGAAGTCTCTAGCAAGTACATTTTTTTTAGTGACAAAAGGTTGGTCGTTTTTCGCATTAAATGAAAGACCACCAACCTTTTGTCACTTCTCCAGCGACTTCCTTGAATAAGCAAAGGCAGGCTTTGTGAACTGGGAAGAGCAAACGTCGGTGCCCTGAACGCTTGCAGACGGCATATTCTGACCAGAGTCAACATGATGCGAACGCCCTATTCGATGAATAAAAAAAAGATAATAATTAGGGTCAGATTTATTGCACCCTTGCAAAAACGTACCATGGTGCAGGAATGATATTATATTTACATTTAGCAGACGCTTTTATCCACTTTCAATTCCTGCCGGCGTGGGAATCGAACCGACAACCTTCAGGTTAAAAGCCCGAATCCCTCACCATTAGGCCACGACTATCCTATAATTTTCACTTTCATAAATACATTATAATTGTTGTTTTTTAAAATAATGTGGACAGTAACACTTTACAATAAGGTTCCATTAATTAATGTTAGTTAATGCATTAACACAAGTAAATGTTACCATTAATATTAAAATCAATAAAAGTACTTTTCACTGTTATGACATGTTGACTTGACAATATCAAGTAATGTAAATAAAACCTTACTGTAAAGTGTTACCATGTGGACAAATTCTAGAATATAAATACAGCAATTATAACGCTGACCACGAACGAGTCATTCTTTTCAGTTTCCCATGAATCGTTTGAGTCGGTTCACAAATAAGAACATCTTTTTTTTTAGCTGAAATCGAAACTATTCGAACCACTTCAGTTGTGTTTCTAGTATTCATGTATTTTTATCATCATATCAGCATCTAAGGCCATCTTCGTGGCAAAAACTTGCAATAATGCAAGAGTTAACGATTTCTGTGTAAGATTTGTACGCATTTCCGAATTTGTCCGATTCGTAATGACCCGAAAAATGATAGTGAAAGCGTTCAGAGTGATTGACGGGTAAAGGCAAAAACAAAATACTTTAGTAGCCTAATGACAATAAGATACGTTTACAAAGTCACGTATAAAATAATAGCTGAATCGGTTCTTTGAAACACTCGGAGTCAATTCTGACCTCTCATAAGAGACCACGCCATTAGCTTTGAATGATGGGGTGTTCATCTGACTGACCACGTTGCCCGGCATGCGTTTTATCCCGAATCACAAAGCAGTGAAAGTCACGCTAAGCCATACAATGCAAACTCACGTTTAACACAGAATCAGCATAATCGCCGTAATGCAACAAACGTATTTACTTTTTGCTGAGTTTGTCTCCATCCACGACAGCTCCGTCTGCCATCTTCTGCCGCTCTTCCGCCGAACACTGCAGCCGCCGCGCTGTGAAGCCAGATATGAAACACCGCCGCAATAAACTAGCTAATGTTCAACCACATTTCAATGTAAAAGTGCCGTTGCGTGGGGTTGCGTCAGCTCTTTTTTTCTTGTAGTTATTTACTTTATGTTTTTCCATATTACATCATTCCTAATAGAACAAGACTACGAAACTGTAAAATATGAATAAAGGTAAACAAAAAAGAACAAATGACAAAAACAAAATCATAGAAAAAAAAGAATGTTAGATCCACTGATCTACAAATTAAACTAAAATAAAAAGTTGGAGCTATACATAGTTGTACATACGTGTATATGTATGCATGTATGTGTGTGATGTGTTAATATATATATATATATATATATATATATATATATAAATATATATATTATACATAGACACACACATGTACACGTTTGTGTATATATATATATATATACACACATATATATTTATATATATATATGTATGTATATGTGTGTATATATATACACATACTTGTGTGTGTTTATATATATATGTGTGTGTATATATTTACATACATATATTTATATATATATGTAAACATATATACATGTGTGTGTGTGTCTCTCTCTCTCTCTATATATATATATATATGTATTGTGAGTGCGCATTTAGTTTCATTTTTTAATTTCACTCGCTCCGTGTCCAATAACACAATCCACGTAGTCCGTTTTCTGGTAAAATATCTTCCTTTAATATTGCTTGTTAGTTACATAAAACAAATAAAATTAACAAACCAAATTATGATCTTAAATCTTAAATATCACGGATGCGGTAAAGAAAACTGTGCGACTCCACTGTATTCTAAAGAGCGCACTACCGCCCAAGCTTCACAGTCGTGATTCTTAAAGTGCCAGTACACAATTTTAACATGTTACATGTTTCAACATAATATTTATCCAAATGATAAACACAAACAAAGTAAACTCACAAATGAAGCCAACTCAAACAGAAATATTTAAAAGCTGACTCGAATCAAAATAGGCTCCTACATGTATATATATAAACGTGTGTGTCTATATATATATATATATATGTAAACATATGTGTGTGTCTCTCTCTCTCTATATATATATATATATATAAACATGTGTGTGTCTATATATATATATATGTAAACATATATATACATGTGTGTGTCTGTGTGTCTCTCTCTCTCTCTCTATATATGTATATATATAAACATGTGTGTGTCTATATATATATATATATATATACATCTCTCTCTCTATATATATGTATATATATATAAACATGTGTGTGTCTATATATATATATATATGCATCTCTCTCTCTCTCTCTCTCTATATATATATATATATATACACGTGTGAGTGTGTCTCTCTCTCTCTCTCTCTCTCTATATATATATATGTATATATATAAACATGTGTGTGTCTATATATATATATATATGCATCTCTCTCTCTCTCTCTCTCTATATATATATATATATATACACGTGTGAGTGTGTCTCTCTCTCTCTCTCTCTCTCTATATATATATATGTATATATATAAACATGTGTGTGTCTATATATATATATATATATATATATATATATATATATATATATATATATAGTTCTATCACTTCCAGCCAGTTTATGAATTTTCCAAGAACAAGAAAATAACCCTCTAATTATTGATAGTGGAATGTATTTAACCTGTTTGTATATTTATTTTACTCTGTGAATTAAAATAATAAGTATAAGCTTATACATAGATCTCTTTTGAAGTAGTGTTAATATATTTTCTCTTTAATAACTTTACTTCAGTGGGCCTGACATTATATACAATATACAAGGCAGCTCCTACATTGTCTGAGTATGTAATATATATTTGACTGATATGAAATCATAGTTATAACGTATAAACATAGTTCTTTCTGATCTGTATTGTCTAGTCATTTCAGGAGACTGAATGAAATGAAGGAAGAATCAGAAAACGCTGTTGGCTGACAGCAGTGACCTCTATTGCTCAGAACACGTTACTGCAGTTCCTTCATTCATTGCATACAGGAACTACTAAAACGAATAATAATAAAGTATTACAAATGTACTTATAAGTATTAACAGTTATTTCATCCTAACTTCAATTTAAAATGATTTGTTTTCTTTTGAGGCCGATCAACTTCCACAGATGGAAAAATAAGGTGCTAAGATGATAAAAATGTAATAATTTCTGTGGGTCTAGTCGTTGCATCTGTTTGAGTTTTAATTCAGGTCTCCTCTAATGGAGAAGAATTGGTGTAGCAGTCACAAAAAAAGAAGGAATGAACGAATATAGTATTGAATTAGTGACAAGAAACGCACAACTCTGTAGTTATTTTTATTTAACCTATTTTTATTGATACATAGCAGCAAATTTACAGAAAAAATAGCTGCAAGAGTAAAAATGCCCCAACAAAAGCAAAATACTTCTACATGATTTTTTGTAGCCTAAATTGTCATAATTATGTCAGAAGTAAAATGTTATAATCGCATACAACAGAGACTTCCAAATCAGGCGACACAAAATAGCGAACTGACACAATTAACAAGTATACTGCAATAAGACTGACATATTGACATTCATTATGGCACATTAGGAATTCCCATACATTAATAAGCAGCAGAACTGTAACAAAGTTCCTCTTTGCTAAAGGATTAAAGAAGTCCAAATGAATGTGCAATGAATGTGAATGTTAATAAAAATTAAAAAAGAAGCACATTTAAAAAAATAATAATAATTGTGGGGTTTAAAAAAAATTAATTATATATATATATATATATATATATATATATATATTATAAGTATATTACTTATTCTTTATCTAATCAATTTAAAAGAGCGATTTCTGAAAAAACGCTATTGAAAGTCGATCGGACCGTGCTCCAGAACAAACTTGTAGCCAATCAGCAGTAGGGGGCGTGTCCACTCATGACGGGGGAGGAGAGAGAGAGAGCAAGAGGGCGATTTGAAGACTGTAGACAGAGAGATGGCTGAGAGACATTACAAAAAAGAAAAGCTCAGAAGAATATCACTGGAAAAATAAAGGTTATGATCAGGCAATAGCTTTAGGACCCACGTTCATTAGCTTTCCAGCGCTGGAGAGACCGAAGTAGGAAGGTCTGAAAACGGACGTTCAACTAACGATGAACTCTTGCTTGTATTTACCTGTGTACTTTGTGTTCATTTATGTTCTTCCTTGTCAAATTCGTTCGCCATCTTTGCTATGATAAAGAGACATCCACTTTTGCATTTCGTGTTTGTGCATTTTGGGGGCGGAGCCAGTGGTGTAGTCTAGTTTTTTTTTTAATAAATATACTGTGATTTTTCTCTCCCTGCCACCACACTCACTGATGCATATAGTATGCATCTGATCTAGGCTACATGTAATTGAGAGCATTATGAAAGACTGCTTATGCGTGTTATCAACATGTCAATTTATTATAAGCAACACAAGACTAGCCAATGATATTCACAGCTGGACTGATTTTCGTTTACTGTCAATCACCATCTATTTCAGTCAGTTAAGATCTACATTTAGCCTTAGATGATATATGAATATGGTCCCCGGAGCACAGGTTTTATCAGCTGGCAATTTTTAAAGCACATTTAAGAATGCAAGTTATTAATAATGGAAAGATGAATATCACCCTGTTTGGATTTTGTTTTCTGTTTTGCACCATTTCCTGCCAGTATGTCATTATAGTCATGCTTTTACATTCACAAGCTTGTAATTCGATTCAATATCAGTTATTTTGGATGTAGGCTACTGTAAGTTACAGTACATGGCAAATTTTCTCAAGAAAAAAAAATATCTCAACTAACAGTGAGTAAAATATACATGGGAATCAGTTGATACTACATTAATATTGAAGGTCAAAATGAATTGATTTGGATACAAACTTAAAATAATAGTAATAATAAGCCTACTAACTTTAAAATTATTTATACTCCAATTTGTTTTTTGAAATACAAACATTTAAATTGTTATATAGGCTATTGAAGAACATTAAAAATTGTTAATATGTAATATGGTGCGTATATTTAGCTAAATTCTCCTCTCTAGAGTTTATTTTTCTAGCTGACTAACGAGTTTATGGTCACTGAATATGTTTGTTCTGAGGTAAATGTGACGTCATGTGACATTGTTTACAAGCTGTTTTTCATTAACGTCCTCCGCGATTACACGAGACATGATACTGATTTCGGTAAGGTGTATTGTGTAATATACCTTTTTAGATGTTTATTCGCGTTTATTTCGCGCTGTAACTGATATTAAAGCTGAGGAGAGGATCAGGTCACGTGCGCTTCACGCGGCCGTTAATTTCTCTTGAGCTGAGGCGCTACTGCGCCAAAGAGCGCCAAAACGGTATTTTACGTTTATTTATTTCGTTGTAAAATGGGAAAAAATTGAAAGACTTTGTTTCATGTCAAAAGCAACAAAGTTCAAAGCTTATATTGCGATTTATAGACCCCTTTCACATTTCAGGGTTTCTCAGAAGCGGAAGTCGTCATAGTTGGGTAAAATTCCATAGACTATTTTTAATTTTTGTCTGTTTGTTTGTTTTCCCATTTGCTCAAATAGCAAAATAAAAACAATAGAGAGAGAGAGAGATTGATTGGCAGTCAGAAGAGAGAAAGATGCAATTTTGTACCGTATTAGAAACTCCCTCACACTAGCGTAAACTATTTTTTTTTTTAATAATTTGATGAAAAGGTATTATTATACCAAGTATAGTATTATAAATGTACTTTGACTTTTTAAAAAAATGAAAATATAAAAAACGTTGCATGATTTACGATGCTGATGACCGTTAAAACGCGTCTATTGCAGTCATTCCCAAACTGTGGTCCGCGGACCACTAGTGGTCCGTGAGGGTACTGCAGGTGGTCCGTGGAAAGGCAAAAAAAAATAATATTTTACCTTCATTTTACCAGGAAATTCCCATAAAAAAAAAAATTAAAAGAATATGTAGGCCTATATTGATATAACATTTGCATTCAATTTCAAACTGATGTGATGACTAGTTATAGTAGTGCTTGTAAGCCTATTTAGAGGTGCGGACTAATTCAGGTAAGTCTGTGTGTAGACATTTTATTATGTGTGTTATGAGGTGGTCCGCAAAATTTTTTGATTACAAATAGTGGTCCACACACACAAAAAGTTTGAAAAACCCTGGTCTATTGGATGGTTACGTATCCCCGCGCTTTAAATGCTATCTAAACATGGAAATTAAGAGTCAAAAAAAGAGCATAGTTTATAATAATTTAACCTGAGAGCTGTAATCAACCATAACCGAGTGGGTATACAGAAATCCTTGACCTTTCCTAAGGTAAGTCTACTTCCTAAGTAGACTAAACCACTGGGCAAAGCAGTGAAGGGGGGGACGGGGTGTGTTTGTTTGGGTTGAATTCAAATACTGCTTCTCAGAAATCGCTCAGAAATGCATCTTTAAAGTGAAAAATACAGCACATAGCCTGCGTATCCATTGTGGAACACATTTTAAAGGGGTGTCGTTTCATGACCAGTCAAAATATGCAATGGCCAGGAAATTATCTTCTTTTAAATTCAACTCAGAAGGCACAACCAATTACTGTATATTTACCACGCCATGCAACCAATATAAAAGTTATTTGGTTTTTGTAAATTTAGAGGCACACTGTTTGGTATACATTTTAGTGACTGGGATGAGAATGTATGTCAGAATATAAATGACTAAACTATTTTTGATATGCAAAGCCTCACTTGCAATATTGAACTTATATTTAAAAAGAAAAAGACTACCAAAGAACAGACACTGCACCAACACACTTGTGTTCCTATTACATTTTGTTAATTTATTTTTAAATTATAAATGTTATTTCACCCAAAACAGATGGTTAGATTTTGAATTCAACTATAAATAACTCATAATTGGTCCCAAGAATCATGCAAAATTGAATTTTTCGGGGCAATGTTTGTTTATATGGCTTATATTTCCCAAAACAAAAATGATGAAATCATAATTGGAAGCCCAGTTCTGACCAGAGTTATATTTTCTGATATAAATCCTATAAAAATCCAGCTCAGTTCGAGATCCTTTTGCTAGAGTGAAAGTACAGGAATGTACACTGAGCATTATAATTTTGATGTCTCTATAGCATAACCACGATGTTGGATACACAGACACACACACATTTTTTTCTTTAAAAGATATGACATAAAAGAAATATGTTATAATTATGCATTTTAATTCAAATCTAATAGGCATTGATTCTAATTGTGAAAATTCTTGAGACAAAAATAAATATTTTCTAAAAAGAGGTATGGTGAAAAAGTAAATAAATATTGAGTATTATGGAAAAAAAAAAAAAACAATTAGTATTGTACAGAGATGAAGACTTTTTTTTTTCCAGTTCCCGTTCACAGTTCTTCCCCATGCAGAGATATAAAAAAAAGCACCCTTCAAGCAAAACTTCTCCAAAAAAAAGAGGATCAAATAGTCTCTACTAAAAAGTAGGCATAAAAATCACCCAAGATTCTGAGCAAAGAAAATGGTCAAAAAAAATTGACATCGAATACCAAACATAGCAGGCTCAAATGAGCCATTTCTGTGACATTACAGAGAACAGCTCCCTCATAATGTATATATTTTCACCCTTATGCTAACAACAAAACAATCTGCCAACTAATGTCACATCAGCCTAATATCAAGCACACAAACTAGTTTGGCAGCTTTACATCATGTCTGACACTACAACACATACATGAGCTCGATATTACCAGAAATATACAGCTCACATATGTTTCTTTACATTCATAACAAACTCACTTCATAACTGAATACATAAACACTTAACCAACTGAGCCACAAAACGGACCAATTTTTTGATAAAGTAGATAAAATATTTGACATGATCAGTTTTTGACATGCCAACAGATTTTTTAGGATTTAAGTATAAGTGTAATTTCTGCTACAAAAGATAAAGGGTCGCTTCCCCAGCATATATATATATAGCGTTTGTATTTACTGTATATTCAGAGAACTTGTCGATAATACTGGTTGCACACTCCCTTCTAATTTGCCCCAAAAAAGCAATCAGCCCTGTTCCAGCGTACCAGACACTGGTCAATAAAATAAAACAACCTACCACAATGACACAAAATGATTTGAGCATCAACTGTCATTATTTTAGAATCATTATAAGAATAAATTTAATAATGACACACTTTTAGAGGTATTATCAGAAAATATGTCACATACACGTGTATATAGGACACTCAGACATGCAAAACATAGACACCAATCTAAATAAGATGGCAAGAAATGACTTGTGTAAACCAAAATCAAAAATAAATATCAGAAGCTTTGTTTTTTTAGATCACTGATAACTGCTTGTCTGATTTTTAACTAGGAATGTGTATTACTAATTGGTAGTATATGGATTAGACAGAGATGAAAGACAGATTTATACAGTAAACATGGCTTGAGATAGAAAGCTTGATGAAGTGATGAGTCAGGAATAACTAACCATACTAAAAACATATATAAAGTGCTAGAAGGAAAATGCCAAAACACATTTGTTTTCTCACTTATATTCTAAGTGAATGTACATAATGTATATTCTACACAATTCATTTCCCCATTTGACTAAATAAAAGATTTTTCAAAAAGAAAAATAGCTTATAGATACTCAGGTGTGTCAGACAAAAAGGTGTTATTGACGGTTTACAAAAAATAAAAATGTCACTGCAGACTGCTTCTATCAGGCATTCTTGATTATTTATTTAGTTTACAGCTAAAAATAGACATCACAAAGACAACCAAGGCTCACTGAGAAAGTGGGGTGTCTGCAAATCACGTTCAGGCACAACTGCAGTAGTCCCATGTGTCCTCATCTTCTCAAAATGCTCTCTCTGTCACTGGAAAAATGAAGAGATACTCAAGGAATCATTTTAGTTCCCCGGACTGCCACACCAACGAAAGCCTTTTGAGAATTTCTAGGTTTCCATGTGCCAAAAATATCCTATTGTGTACTCAAGGAACTTCAATAACTGCCTTAAAGCCTTTATTTATGATGGGGTTGCTGCTGAACCAATGACAGTCTTTATAGCAGGAACATATGGGTTCATTTGAAAACGACCCTGTTTAAGGTTCTTCAGAGGGTTCTGTGCTTATGAATTGCAGGTCAGAATTTTTATACCATGGATTTAGTTGTGATTCTTCAAGAGATTTTGCCAAATCTTTCAACAGGCGACGCTACTTTCTCAGTGTAGAGTGAAATAAAAGTGAATGGCCTAGTCTTGCTATTTCTTATGAGGGGTATGATCAAAGTATCTCCAATCCTATATTTATGCAATATCCAAAATAATGGATATCAAAATATCCGATATGTGTGCAAGAAATATCTACAATCATATATGGAATGGAGCAGCTAAACCTTGAAGACCCTAGTAGGAATGAGAGATGTTATTGCCTTGCTCCTGAAGGCTCACCAGAAGATCGTCAATCTTCTCCATGTTCTGAGATGTTGTCAAGGTGCTCGGCGCATTTCCAGGGTCTGGCATAGACTGCCCAAGTAAAGACTGGATTTGGCCCTCACTTTCTTGCTGGTTCTGTCCAGACTGACTGATGGCAATTATCTGATCAGACAGAGTAGATCCTTGGCTGTTCATCAGCTGACGGCACTCTGCAGGAAAGAAATCATTAGAATGAGTTATGACTAACAAACAAGTCTAAATCATGTTTAAGGATATTGCCTAACCATTCTGGATCTCAAAGAGGAAGAGGTCGGGCTGCTGATTCTGGTTGGGCTGGTTGAGGCTTCCATCCATTGTAGTCTGAAAGAGTTGACCGGGCTGTTGTACTGGAGAGGAAGTGCTGGTTTGAATTCCAGTTACATCACTCTGTGGTGCAAAAAGGGTTTCTTGAGAAGCCATTCCTGCTTGCATGTTGGACTGTGCCATGAAAAGGTTTACAGACTGCGAAGGGCCTGTACCAGAACTTGGCGCTAACTGCATTGGTTGCTGGTCTTGGAAAATGGGCTTATTTGAGGATGGGTTGACCACCATAGTAGTCTGATCCTGAAATGTCATGGGTTTAGACGACTCCTGCTGTCTGACTGTAACCATGCCGGCCTGAGAGAAGGGATGGGAAGTGTTCTGTTGTTCTGGAGAAGCTAGGCTGCTGTGGTTCATCGATCCTATCTGAACTTGTCCACCGAATAACAGATTTGAGGTTTGCTCTTGTGTTACTGGAGAATTTAAGGACCCAAGGAGTAGGCCAGCCTGCTGCTGCTGACCAGGGGAGAGTTTGCTTGGTGATTGGGAGATACTCTGGAAAATGGAGCCTGGTTGAGCATGCTGTGGTGACTGCTGCTCCATCGGAGTGCCTTGCTGAATGGGGGACAGTTGGGTTGGAGTCTGAAATACAGATTGGGCCTTGAGAGTCCCCTGCATAGAAGTGAGGAAAGCCAGTTGCTGTGGCTGGCTGGCATTAACAGCAAGTTGACCAGATACAGTATTCTGAGAAAGAAACATACTGGTTGCAGAGGGCTGAGCTTCTACAGACATATTGGACCCACTGAGAACCGTGAGATTGCTTTGGAAAAGGGAAGCTTGGATCTGATCCTGGTTGGGTGAGGTCTTCTGTGTGTGGAAAAGAGCCTCTTGTGGGCTTTGAGCTTCAGTCATGGCCGAAGGGTTGTGAAACAGGGAAGGGGAGGAATGACTGGGTTGCTGCTGAAGAAAGCCAGTTGCTTGTTGAAACAAGGTTGCTTGCTGCTGCTGCTGCTGTTGCTGTTGTTGTTGTTGTTGTGATGGGGTTTGCTGGAAGAGGGAACTTCCATTCTGTACCATTCCCTGGGAAGAGCTCTGTTGCTCTGAACTACAATGAATCTGAACCTGGGGCTGAAAAAGCTGATGTTGAAGGTTCTCCAGAGCTTGCTGCTGCTGGTGTTGCTGGTGTTGCAGCTGGATTTGCTGCTCTTGATGCTGGATGTGCTGCTGCTGTTGCTGAATTTGCTGTTGTTGTTGCTGGATTTGCTGCTGCTGTTGTTGAATTTGCTGCTGCTGCTGTTGAAGTTGTCTTTGCTTTGACAGTGAATTCTCATTCTGGAGTTGGATGTTGCAGAATCCCTTTGCTTGCAGCTGCCGCACAGCCTGCTCCAGTTGTGCCACCTCATCTGGAGGTAGAAGTGAGAGCTGTTGCTGCGGGTTGTCATCTATTTGGGACAGCCCCACCACTGATCCGCCACTGTTGCCCGATCTCTCCTGTCCAAGACTGTCTCTGTGTTCCAAGAGGAATGGCTGAACCCCTTGCTGGAGAAGAGATTTATTAGGCACGTGGAAAGAGCCGCTGGGTGGAAGATTCTGTTCCTGGATGGAGCTGAATGGTTCCTTGTTGGAAAAGACAGAACTCGGAGATTGATCCTGTTCTCTTGTTTGCTGTGCCAGTGGGCTGGAAAATTTGCAGTTATTGGTGGAGATCTCAGCACTCATGTCTAAGGCTTGCTGGGCTGGATTGATGACTTCAGAGGTCTGTTGGGTTTCAAACAGGATAAATAAATTACCAAATTATAAGGAAATGCTTGATACGGTACTGATTTGTTGTGGTGATTTTGGTCTCATGACTTATACAAACCTTGAAGGCTGAGGGGTTACTGGAGACCTCCATTGGTGTGGCCTCTTCTCGTTTAACAAGAGGCAAAACTGGCGTCATCAAGGCAGTATCGATTACTGTGTGAAACAACAGACAGAAGGCCAGTGACATTTACATTTCACGAAACACCCTGAGCCTTGTTTCCACCACAGAAACTTTCCTGGGACAAATTGTTACGGGTAATTTCGATAGAAACAAGGCTATAGATGTTTGCTCACCTTTTATTTGTTCAAAACAACAAGGAGTCACTGGAGGCAAGACTTCCTTTTTCACAGAAGAATCGACAGCTGAAAATAATTATGTTTCAAAATTAGTGATTTTTCTGAATGGTAAATAGTTATAGCACGTTTCCCAACACCGTTCCTGGAAGCACACCAACAGTACACATTTTCAAACTCCTCCTATTCAAATACAACTGATTCAACTCATCAGCTCCGAGACCTGATATGGGTTGTTCAAAATGTGTACTGTTGGTGTGCCTCCAGGAACAGAGTTGGGAAACGGGGGTGGAAATTACACTGACCTGGCTCTGGAGTGTATGTAAATGGTTGAACATCATGGGAACGTCCGGCATTTGTAACAACATAGATGCCAACAGATACAGGAGATGTGATAGCTGGATTTTGATATGGAGGAACTTTGACAATAAGGTGATTCTAAAAGGGGAGAAAGTCAAAGATTAAAAGACAGCTTTTTTTCAATCACAACACAATGGTGGTGTCATATAAGAAGTGTTGGAAGACAATCAGATTACTTTATATGATTCACTCAAATCACCTGTAAATCAAATGGGATGTTAGACCATGCATTTTGTTGCAATTTCAATACTTGGCAGATTTATTTACTCCTCAAAGCCATTTTTGGCTACATTTGTGTAAATGTTGTACCCTTTGTATAAGTATAATAGAGTTAGTTGTGGCAGCAAAAGAACTTTAAATTTTATTGCGCACCGTTTGTGCATCTAGGTCATCAATCTGCCATTCTTTCCAAATTCATGTCAGGCAACAATTGGGGACACTGATGTCTGTGACCTGTGCAAAGCTGCCTCTATTTTTGCAGCGCTTGATCAGCCCACACAGTCAAATAATAGACACAGCAGATGCTATGGCTTACCTGATGGAAAAACTCCATGTCAATGTCAGCCTCTGCCTTCCAGGACTTATCATCTGCTACAATCAAACAGGCCGAGGTTAGACAGTGCAAGCGTTGTGCAGGAAAAGTTGCACACAAAAGGGCATGATACGTTTTAACATGTAAGAATACCTGAAGCATTCTCCTGAAATATGACCTTGGTTCCTTTGAGAAAATTTTTTCCAATAATGAAGACTTCATTGCCCCCTTTAACCGAACAGCTGTGTAAACTCTTCTTGAGAATCTCAGGTACTCCTGCAGGTTGGGCTACAAAATCAGAACCAATCGGAGAAAGAGAGAAAAAGACCATTAGGATATACAGCTAGGTAATGATGTTTCTGTGCAGCAGATCATGACTAAAAATTTAGTTTTTAGTGCACATCTGACATGTGTGGGTCAACAAAATCAGCCTGCGACTAGCGAAAAACCTGGTTACTTTTGCTTTGTATCCACACAAGTAAACCAGGAAGGGACACAGATAATATACTGGTAATGCATAAGCAAAAGTGCGTTTACCTAGCTTCACATTTCTGCTTTTATACTCTGTAGTACAGTTGCTTCTTATAGTTAAATTATAAGTGAATTACAACTTGTCAATTGATACAATTATTTTAGTAATTACATAATAAATTAAATTGCATATTAATCCTTCACATATGCACTATTATATTCTGTCCTCAGTATTTGTTTTTTTAGCGTTTCACGCCATGAGTACCACATTTTTAAGACATTGTGTCAATGCAACAACAACTCCAGTGTTACAAGCGGCAACCAGTAAGTTTCGTAGGAAGTTTTATTACTAAATTTACACACAGGTTAGAGGGCATGAAAAATTTGGTCCATTTTTATCATATTATTACAAAGAAAGGACTGCACTTAAAGGGATAGCTCACACAAAAATGAAAATTATCCCATGATTTACTCGCCCTCAAGCCATCCTAAGTGTATATGACTATCTTCTTTCAGATGAACATAATTGTATTTATATTAAAAAATACTCTGGCTCTTCCCACGTTTATAATGGTAGTGAATGGGTCTCCTGATTTTGAAGTCCAAAAAAGTGAATCCATCCATCATAAAAATAATCCATACGACTAATATGGCCTTCTGAAGCAAAGCAATGGGGTTTTGTAAGAAAAATATCCATACTTGAACCTTTATAAACTAAAATAACTAGCTTGCGGCAGACGACCGTACGCATACTGCACAAGTAACCCCTGATATTACGCAATAACGTAGGATGTAGGAGTATCGTAAGCTTAGACGCCTCTTTCGGTTTAAACAAATAAGGTTGGGCAACAAACTCAAGCTCCTCTTGAATCGAAATCCTCCGACATTTCTCTTTAAAATATATCATTTTAGACTTTGTGACCGGTGTTTTGTTTTGCTCTCTCCTCTGCGCTTCTGCGTTTGTCAATACGTCATGCGTCGGGTCAGGGGTTACTCTTCTGCCGTAACTCGATTTGCATAGGCCGTCCGGCGGAAGGCAGTTATTATAGTTTATAAAGTTTTAAACATGGGTATTTTTCTTACAAAAACCCATCGCTTCGCTTCAGCAGGCCTTTAGTAACACCCTGGAGTCGTATGGATTACTTTTATGATGGATGGATGCAGTTTTAACTACAATTATAAAGCTTGGAAGACCAAGGATATTTTTTTAATACAACTCTGATTGTGTTCGTCTGAAAGAAGACACCTAGGATGGCTTGTGGGTGAGTAAATTATGGGATCATTTTCATTTTTGGGTGAACCAACCCTTTACTGAACAACAACCCTAGCAAATATGTTTTCTGTCCTTACTAACACAAGGGATAAATAAATAAATCAAAACCATTTTCTGTGGTAATTATCAGAATTCTACAGATGGTGTCAGCAGAACTTCAGTTGTAATCAGCCTTGAATATTCCTGGCGACACTAAAATTCAATTTTAGTACAATTCATCATAGACCTAGAAGCTCTCTTCAGTAAGCACCTGATGTTCTGCCTTAGACTCATTCTGTCTCTTTTTTTTTGGCTCTATGGCTTTAATAATATAAACATTCATTATCCCCCCCTCTAATCCCTACCTCTCCTATGTGATGAGAGCACCAGCTGGGCTCGCCAGCAGGGAGATGCTATGAATAACCCAAAGCCACTCACTGCACAGTATGGGAGACGACGAGGTCTGTAACGTGAGCACAGAGCCATCCGGGCGTGGGATGTTGACTCGAAACACCAGTCTGGCACGGGTACTCTTCTTCTTAGATCCAGCCACCCCAATACGGGCCTCCACATCAGCATTCCTCAGCTTCAGGATCCCCACACAGTCTACACTGTAAAGACACCCTACTATCAGCTGGTCATCGTTGATATCAATACTTCCAAACACAAGCGATCACTACAACCTCTGGATTAGAATTGTTCTTTTTGAATGTTCAGTTCAAAGTTTAATGAACAATTTAAGTCTTGTGAAATTCTACAAAGTTGACATACGCCAGAGTCATACTGCTGCTGGGATCCAGAGGCACTTCGATGACAGTGGTGCCTTCAATGTCCACTTCTTTACAGGCTGTTGTGTTCCGGCCTGTAACTCTGCAAGCCTGGTAGAAGCCATGCGGCTTCACACGGCCAGCATCATTGCCCACAAAAATCTGCAGGACCACCGACTCCTTCACACCCTCAAGCTGCGAGGATCAAGAAACTTGTGGTTAACGGAGACGTGCATATGTATCAAAAGTGCATTAAAGATACATTCATTTTACATGAACAAATTAATAGCACATTTCTAAAATATGTATACTCATATGAGATGAGAAGACTCCTCAGTCCAGTGTTGCTACTGTTAACTAAAACTAATAAAAATTGTTTTCATTTATTAAAATAAAGCAAAAAAAAAATGAAAAACTTAAATGAAAATTAAAAAAAAAAATATTTAGGCAACTAACTGAAATAAAATAAGAACTAAAAACTAAAGCTGAAATTAAAACAAATGAAAATAGAAATATTAAAAAACAATAATAAAAAACAAATGCACATAAAATTACTAAAAATAAAAAGTATTATTAAATACTATAATACTAAAATAACACTACTCAGTCATAACAAAAAACTGACGGAGCGGGTCTCCTCATGAGGGCAGACATTTTGAGATCACATGACCATGTGAATACTACGTGCTTTATCTCTGTAAACTCCATATAACTTTGGACCCTTTTGCTTTTGGAACAATTCAATCATTAATTTATTCCACAATGGTATTAATAACTGAAAACCGTAGTATTTGTATGATGCTACATCCACACCATTAGGTGGCAGTATAAGTCCAAGGTATGCCAAATAAACCAGTACAACATAAATGAGAAAAAAAACTTAATAGTTTCAGTAAAATTGTCTCTAATGTGTGGTTAAGAAAACTAGTTAACAAAATAAATAATTTAAGCACTGGGAAGGTTTGACATACTTATAGTTTCAGGATTCAAAACACTTGTTATGATTTGTTTTGTAAGGCGAAAAAGTGTTGCAACGAGACCGATCCTGTAGGAAACAATAAGTCCGTGTTACCCACCTTAATAGTAGGGAAACCTTGCTGTGTTCGGTCTTTCACAGACCCACGGCTGCCTTCAGTCAGGTAACGCGCTCTATGCTGCGTCTCAGGCTGAACCACAATCTTCAGTTCTTTTCCTTCACTTTTCTGAGGATACTGGCAAGACAGTATCCCACCTTTGAGACCAGATGCTTGTGGTCCATCCGAGCTATGAAGCAAGGATCAATGGTGAACATCAGTTGAAAGCTAACTGGGGTTTTTGAACCTTCGGTCAACATTTACTCACTCTCATGTCATTCCATTTTTGTTGGACGTCCATCTAATGTTGTTTTTAAATGTTACTACTTAATTGTTTCAGAGAACATTCAAAAGTAACATTCCCATAATGTTGATTCCCATTCCCCTTATTGATGTGTATAACATTCACATATATATGTATTTGTAAAAATTGTGTAAATTTCACATAGTATCATAAAATCCCCTCAAAATTCTAAATAATAATCAGAAATATTATTGAACAACAATATTTTACATTGATTTTCCTGGAAAAAAATTTACATTTGACCGCGAAGGTACTAAGTGTGACCCAAAACTGAAGGGGCTCAGAGCGTTAAATGTTTATTATTAGCAGTGTTTGGTAAGCTACTCTAAAAAAAGTAATTAATTACTAGCTACTAATTAAATCTTCAACAGTGTAATTAGATTACTGTTCTAATTACTCTCTATAAAGCTTTTGCATTACTTATTACACATTACTTTCTTAATCCCATACCAATCTTGACCAGTTAAACAATACAAGGACATGAAACTGCTCTTTTAATTTTGGCAAGTAAATAACATAAAATTGCATAAATTACTCTTGAACTGACCAAAGGAAGGTTACATTAAAAACATAAATTTTAACATTATATTTTGATGTTAAATCCACTATTGTTTCATATAACATTGTTCTGTACTGTATATAAGTAACTGTAATTAAATTATAGAAAAAATCAGAGTAATCTCTTACTTTACTTTATCATGGGAAAATTAAATTACTAAGTAATGCATTCCACCACCACCCCCCACCCACCCCCAAAAAACCCTGCTAATTAGTTTCAAATTGTTCAGAGAACATTCAAATGGAACGTTCCAATGATGTGAAAAAATGTAAAAAATTAAACTAAAATGGAACATTCTCATGATGTGCGCACAATTCTAAAATGGAACGTTCCCTTGATGTTGACTAACATTCACATAACCAAGAAAAAAAAAAAGCTAAACATTAAAAAAACAGGATGTTTTTGATGTTCAGAGAACATTAAACAATAACATTTTCAGAACTCAATGGGGAATGTTAGCAACACATTCTTGGAACATATTTTTGGGATTAATCTTGGGTTTTTAGTGCAATGAGAGCAAATTATGCCAGATTTTTCATTTTGGAGAGATGCAACAAGCAGCCACCAAAATCTAAGATAAGATATACATAATATAAGAACGCCATGAGGCCCAAAGTGTACCATGGACTAAAACGGCTCACCTTGCTTTGGAACAGGTTTTGCTGTCTGGGCCAAGTTGTGAGAGCACAAAGTGTGGACCTTTAGCACTGTCTGCATCAAAGACATCCATGCTGGCCTCTTCAGCAGGGACCGGCTTTGATCCCGGCTTCTGTCGCGGGGTACACTTACGGGCCTTGCGGGGCACTTCAGTGTTGTCATTGTAGGAGCTGGAGCTCACAATGCTGAAGTTGGAGACAGAGTTTTCCATCCAGATGCTGTTGCTCTGCTCCGAGTCATGAAGCAGCTCATCCTGGCAGGACATTTGGCTGTCATCGAACAGGTCCTCGGGTGGAGGCGAGATGTTGAGGACAGGCCGTTTGGAGGGCGTCATCTGGTGTTGCTGCTGGGTCTGCTGGACACCTTTTTCTCGGCCGGAAAGCTTGTTTTCCGCAGCCAGCACCTCGGCTTTCCTCCGACCGCTAACATCTCCTGGCGTGCCGCTGTCATGCACGGCCATCCGTTCTGAAGCTGAGGTGGGAAAAGCACTGCGAGGACTTCCCGTGCTCATAGCAGATGAGGCGGACGAGGCATCTGTAGTGTGTACAATTAGACAGTGAATAAAGGCATCGGTATCAACATGAGCCAACATTCCCAGTCAAGTCAAGACATTTCTCATGATCGCTTTTAGTGTTTCTTTTCATTACAATTGTTCCTGTTTTTTATCTATCTTTTTTATCTATCATCGGGCAAATGTCAAAAAGCAGTTGAAATGCTGTGGAAATAAATGAACAACGGGAGCAAAATGATCATGCTGAATAACATCTGTGAAAAAAGAAAAACAAGCATTTCATGTAGAGTTACTGCAGAGCAGGCCATGACATCACTCTCCAAGACATTACGCACAGCCCGCTAGCCATAATACCCTTGTATGTCTTGGGTTTTATTTAAGCATACATTGGAAATCTACAGTAACTCAGCTCTTGCATATGTTCCTCAAAAAATGGCATTTGCTTTAATATTTATTCCAGTCTATATGGGGTATATCTCTCATCCAGATGTGTCAAATGATGCAAGCAAATTTGCACAAATTTAGATGGGAGTGAGCATAGCCACAGAAACAAGATAAACCAGTGTCTGACCTATGAAGCAGAAAACTGCAGAGCATTTTGTATGCAGACACTCCCTGCTTCAGAGAGAAATTCCTGGAATGAAAATGAGACAACCAATGAGTAATAAAAGCTGACCATTAAAATATAGTAAAATGAAGAGGCTTTGTTCAATTGTATTGGTTTGTTTTTGGTGCATCTAATGGCATTCTGTATTCATTTGCCTTGAAAATCCAACTTCCACACCTCATCTGAACAAAGGATGGGGTGAATCATTTGCTACAAAGAAAATAAAACAGTATATAAAGCCTGCCTGTGGCATAATCTATAAGACATTTTTATATATATATATATATATTTGTGTTGTTTTGCTTAAATAAGCATGCATATTCGGGGAGAAAAAGAAATTGAAAAATCATTTATTAAAGGGATAGTTAACCCTCCCAAAAAATTCGATCATCATTTACCCTCATGTCATTCCAAACCTGTATGACTTTTAATATTCTCTCATCATTTCTCTCTCTGTTGAAAGTCTACCAAAAGTTCATAAAGACACGGTTAAAGTCATTCATATGAATCGAGAGGTTTAATCAAAGATCGCTTTATATCATTAACAGATTTCATTAAGACTTTTATTTGAGCTCTATGTATGTCAATAAAAGTCCAAATTCAATCTTTTCATCATATGAAGCGATTGTGTCTCTTCGCAAAATTTCGATTAAACTGCTCAGCTCATATGAATTCCTTTTATGATGTCTTTTTGTACTTTTGCGTACAGATTTTAGTGGACTTTCAATGCATAGGCAAAAATAATGAGATTCATTTGTGTTCTGAAGATGAACGAAAGTCTTACGGGTGTGGAACCACATGAGGGTGAGTAAATGATGACAGAATTTTCATTTTTGGGTGAACTAACCCTTTTACAGTGACCTTATACAGTGACAGCATTTATCATTTACAACATTTATCTGTTGTACTGCATGACGATGAACCTGTATGGAATTAATCGAAGTGCTTTGAGGCCAGGAACAAAAAGGATCTGATGTACAGTGCAAAACCGGGACGGTTCATGAGGTGCATCAAAAAACAACAACTTTCAGAAGTAGGACTGTGTTCGATATTGCCCCCTATACCCTTATTCACTATTCCCTACATTAGTCCACTAATATAGTCCACTTGAAGGAGTGAATGTGAGTTTGTTTCACTCAAATAATAATGAAAGTTCATTGTACTTAATAGGAAAAAAGTTGTGTGAACTCAAAATTTCATTGTAGTAAGCTGAACTTAATATGATTGAGTTGAGTTGCAGCAGATTTCTAATTACCCGCATGTTTTGCGTCATGAGTGAATTTGGACACCGAGTGCTCCAGTTCTGGTCAGATGCGGGAATTCATTCGGCGTACGACTCTCACAGTGCATTATGGGTATTCTCTAGCCGTTGTATACTCATTATTGCAGTACATTATAGGATTGAATGAGTGTACTCGATAGCATCCACTATGGTTATGGACACCACTACAAATGGCTGTCCCCTCAAATAGTGCACTATTTAAGGGTATAGAGGGAGATTTCGGACACTACACCACACTGCCATAACTCTGACAGCTGCTTAATAAGATATCACACAAGCATAGAAATACTGTTGCTGCTACAGCCAGAAGGTTTCGATACATTTTTTTGTCTAGTGTGCTCTGAATAAAATTGATTCAAAGCAGGACTGGAATTTTAGGATTTATAGGAGTAGAAAAAAAAAAAAGATCACTAGGTGGCACCGTCCCAAAACAACTCGGAGATCCTCAAAACATAGTGTCGATGATGCTTACCAAGTGTCGTCCTGCTGCAGCAAATGGTTAAAAAGATTTTACAATAAAATATATATACCCGACCAAGTAAAAACTGGTAGGCCTGTTGTTTTTTAAGTAGGTGGCGCTGTCCCCAAACTTCTCAAATACTTTCAGAACATGGTGATAAAGACAGCTACAAACCTCAATAGCAGGCCAAATAACATTTTTCTGGAAAATTGTTTGAAACTTTCCTCTAATGCTGCCATAGACCCTTAATAATAGACTTTGTTCGAATACAAGCCTATGAACCTATATGGCATGAATGACGTAATTTCAATGAGACACTGAGTCCAATGAATGACAATAACAATGGGGTGAGTTTGACGTCCCTCCTTATAAAACAAACTCAAGTTCTGAAAGTTGCTAGCTCAGAGTGGGCTCTTTACAACAAGCCTATGAATTCTGCATTGTAATCCTATCTATGAACCATCGGAACAGAAGATCGGCTCACAATTTGGATGAAAACTTATTTGTGGGCCGTTTATAAGTCTTAAAAGGTTCAGAAACAGTTTCTGACCACAATGGCTGTGGAAGAACATTACATAAAAACATCATTATTCTGATGGCTGTGTTGTTTACATTTGGAAGACTAGTCTAGGCCACATTCTAGTCCTCCCACAGTCCAGTCTTCCCATTCCAAATGCTCAAATATGTGGGAATAATGCCCTGTTGCAACAAGCAGCATTATACTAACGCTGTTTCACAACTTCCTCAATTCTAAGGAGAAAGGATCATGAATAAGTAAAATATTCAACACTGCTGCTTTAAGATTCAAATGGAAACATTAATCAACATTGCTTAAAAATAAGACAAAATAAAAAATAAAATAAAAATTTCTTTTAAAAAAATGTCACAATCAAACACATGATAGTCAAACATGCACAAAAAACACAGTACAGTAGTTTTGCACATTTTCCCTTGTTCAGGTAAAAAGAAATTGATTATAGTACAGCAAAGATGGGCATGTTTTAAGGCAGCAATCATCAAATTAAAGACAATTAATATTCAGTAATATTATGAATTTAAAGGTATGATAAGGAATGTTTTCTCATAAACACTTACTGGTTAAAACTCTAGAATCAATAATACAAGTGGTCTAAATATTTTTTTAAATTTTGCATACATCTTCTGTGGAAGTCTCAGGACCAAAAAATGTTTGTCCAATCACTGCATTCGGTCCAAATGCAATAACAGCATGTAATTCCTGCCTGTCAACATATGTATTTGCATATACCTCTGCGCACTGCGAGCCTCGCTAACAAACAGGAGCTGGCTTTAACCAAAACAACGAGCTTATGCTGCGTTCACACCATAACTACCGTAATTAAGAGATGGAAACCTGTGATATTCTACTTACACTCAAAAAAATATTTCAGTCTAAACATAAGTTTTATGTAATTTAATTACATAGCAATTTTCCAGCCATTTGGATTACATAGTTTTAACATAAACAAACTAATAAACCTAATGTGATTCATATTTGTCAGCCATATGTAAATGAAATAGGTAATATATGTAATAGTTCACAGAAAAATGCCCAGGTTAATGAACACTGTTCAGTGGTCGTGTGTGCGCACTACTGAGTTAAAGTACGATTGAAGCAGAGTCAGAATTAATGAGATCATTAAGTGATGATTGAACATTAATGATGAACACCTGCTGTTAACAAGCAGAATCACTGAAGGATAGAGAAACACAAGAACTACAACTGACTTCAGTCACAGCCTTCGATGAAATTAACTGAAGATAAAAGACATTTAATCTCTCACTATTCATATACTCAACTATTACATAAATCTTACCTATTTCATTTACATATGACTGACAAATATGAATCACATTAAGTTTATAACTACGTAATCCAAATGGATGGAAAATTGCTATGTAATTAAATTACATAAAACTGAGGGGAGAGTGGGATATTACGCTTTCAAAGCTAGCTTGCTATTGCTAGCCTATCCGAAATTGCCTACCCTACCTTTAACCGCACATCAGAAAACTGAATATGGCTGGATAAAGACACTATTATTGAACTGAACTGAATCAACATTTAACCAACCTGAGCTGAATAATGACAATATTGTATAAACTGACACACTCATTTACCTGCACTGAACTCTATAGTTTATGAATTTTACAACTGTAACACTGTTTGTTTTTCTTGCTTTCAAGCGTCACATTAACTATTTGTATCACGTGAAGCGCTGTATAAATAAATGTGACATCCTTTAACCATCCTCACCATTCAACGACGGTGGATTGTATGCAAATCATGTAATGGCAGAGGATGCATCCAGAATTTTTTTTATATACTATGTAGCTGGTTTAAATTAAAGACTTGTATAGACATTATGAATTCAGAATGCAAAAACAACAACGAAATTCAACTGCAACCATAACAAGACCATCATTTTTGGTTAATGACCAGAGACAAAAATATTATCCTCAAATAAATCAGAGAGACTGATTTGCATCCACTTTGAGCATTTATCCCAACACATGCAACTGAAAAGCTTTATTTATGCCTTATTTATATGTATATATTTCCTCATTTATGAGGTTTGTTGTCATGCCTCACAACAAAACAGATTATTTTAACTGTCTTCATCACAGAGGGATTGCTCAAACTGGTGCATAAATGCAGCATGATTAACAAGAGGACACCTGCATGCACAGGAAGTGTGGTCACCCAAGCCTTATACATAATTAAATCAGGAAGAAATCTTTCCATGTGGGAAATACTGCACAGGTGAATAACAACAAACCTCTCTCTCTCTCTCTCTATCTATCTATCTATCTATCTAAGAGGCTCTTTTCACTTTGAACATCTCAGACTCCACCTAGCATCAATGGAGAGTGGGTTGTACGGTGGGAGAAACGATTTGACATCTGATACTGTGACATTTGAGTCATCTGCTCCTATGTTTGTGCAGAATTGTTAATGAAATTAATTGAAACCCTGTTCTGGCGGAGCACTACAAAGGCAGAGTTTTGCGCATTATGTTGCAGACTCTTGGCAGGCATGCAACAACACAGACAAGTCTATTGACACCGAAACACAGTGTCTCTCTTCTCGTTCTTTGAGGCCGAAAGTGGCTGCAAATCATTTTTTCTATGTACAGTTTGGCTTGACGGTGTAATATCAAATCTGATAGGAATCTGGGAACAGTAATATGGAAAAATGCAGATTAGATCAACTCAACAGATTCAAATTTAAAAGATTCACATTTATTACAAGACCCCTTCTGATTTGTTAGTCTGGCCTCCATGTTTATGACCGCACTGTACTCTTTACTCGGCAAATGGCCAACTGAACACAGCAACCTGAGTGTGTTGTGTTATACTGAGCCCTCAGAGCTTTCACTATTGATAGAAACTGTAACACAAGCCAACGGGAGCCCTGAGGGGCCAAACTAAAACATAATCTGAATTCGCCAATGGAGGGCAAGCATTCCTACAGGGGAGCAGTGAGAAAATTACACTTTCATTGATTTGGGCTGATTTAAATTCAATTAGACTGAATGGGGGATAATTTTGTTAAAAAATGTTAAAAAAAAAAAAAAAAAACAGAATCATGAATGTGTGATTTGGGTAAAATTAGTAATCCTGACTCAGCATCTGTCAATATGTTAATTCATTCAATTGCACTAAAACTTTAAAGAGACACAAAATATAAATTTTGATAAACAGACAATCATCAAGAATATTTTTTGAAGGTGCACTATGTAGGATTTTCTTAAAAAAAAAAAAAAAAGTAATATATATAGGCTCATACTAAAATGGCTTTTGGCCAGTGGGTGTGTCGCTCCAGCCAATAACGACGCATGGTGTAGGTGAGGGCGGGACTTTATCGTTTATCTGAAGCTCCATTAATGGTGCATTCAAGTCCTCAAGGCGAAGTTCGTATTTACGAGGTGGGAAACAGTGTTACGATGTCACATGTGGTCGGCGCCGATAGCCTTGTGGGCAGCACGTCGACACTTAGCACAGTTGGGGGACCCGAATTCGAGTCCCAGTGTCGGGTCCTCCCTCGAAATCAGGTCTCCACAAACTGTCAGTTAATGATTATCCTTAGTGCATAATAAAACTGTTAATTAAATAATAATAATAGATTATTAAGTGAATAACTGAAGATCAGTAATTTGTTTTATTTATAACTGAAATATTTAGACATTTAACACTTAATTTAACACATAATTACTTTAAAGATAATTGTGAATAAATGTAAGGTAAGTGTAAATGCGTGTATAAACTAAGCCATCAGGCTAATTGGGCCTCGGTATGCTATGCTAATACATAAGCTAACTAATACAGACATAGATGGTAAACTCTGGAACGATCTTCCTAGTATTGTTCGGGAAGCAGACACACTCTGTCAGTTTAAATCTAGACTAAAAACGCATCTCTTTAACCTGGCATACACATGACACATTATAAAATTTTGTCTTCATATCCGTTAAAGGATTGTTAGGCTGCATAGATCAGGTCAGCCGGAACTGGGAACGCTTCCTATAACACCGGATGTACTCGTTACATCAGAAGAAGAATGGCGTCTACGCTAATTTTTGTCTCTCTGCTTATCCCAAGGTTTACCAATTAACGTGATTGGCTGGATCCGGGCCGTGTCCGGGTCGGATGCGGAACCTGCGCCTGTGCGCGGCAGCAGCGTGGCCCTGGGGTGTCGGCGGAGACTGTGTGAACTAGCTCATCCCTTGTGAGGGCCTTACCGACTCATCAGCCAGTGGCACAGATCCCCAATAAACCGTCCCATACCGGCGTGATTAAAAAGATCTTAAACTAGATGGAACTGGATTTTTACTGTTGCAACTCCAATCGGACTTATGACCTGTAACTCTGCCTGAGTATCGGGCAAGTGTTCACTGTTGACCAGAGGAGAACTGACCCCCCGACTAAGTCTGGTTTCTCCCAAGGTACCCCCCCCCCCCTCTCTCCCAATTCGCTTCCTAACTGTCCTATCTCAATGAAAAGGCAAAAGTGTCAAAAGATAAATGTTATGGAAAGTAATCTTAAAGTTACACTATGTAACTTTTTTTGTTTAAATAATGAGTCAATACATCGTCAATTCTTCAAAAGGTGTTTTTGTTTCACCCTGATTCACTATTATAAGCGTTTATATTTTAGACCCGTCAGGATGATTTTGCGGGAAATTATGTGCAATCACTAAAAAATTTCCACCTATTTCAACTTAAAAATTTAAGTAAAATCAACTTGGTTGTACAAGTCATTTTAACTTTAATTTATATTAAAAATCTAGTTGTATCTAATAACTTTAGCTGAAATTGCATGAATTATTTTGATTGAATAAAGTAAAAACATAAGTTGCCAAGACTTACTGATCATATTTTTTTACAGCGGACGTCATTCGCCTGTGTGTGTCTCATCATATCTGTAAATAGAGAAAAGTTGCTGCTATTTTGACGCGTGTCTGGTGTGGGACCGGCATAGTTTAATTGTCACAATGAGCGAGAAAGGTTGACAACCTTTGGAATCAACCGTTTTTTAAAAACACTCCTAACATAGAAGAATCTGCTGGCAAAAAGACAACGTGACAGAGCTCGTAACTAAACAACAATCAACATTGGCTTGGCTTTTCGGAGATGGCGTGAACTGAAGGGTTTTAAAAAAATGTATAAGCGTCGCGGAGATGGAGTTTTTATGACTCAACAGGTTAGAAAGGTGTTTAATTGAACCGATAAAGTGCCATATGTGGCTCTCTAACAGAGTTAATTGTAAAGTATTATCTGTTGTGAAGGGTCGTTTCATTATGGTTGTTGTGGCTCTGTGCTGGAATTTATTTTCATGGAAGTACTGTGACTATTAATGGATATAACTGCTTTAACGTCTAGTCAGCTTGAGATCCTTTCCATCTAAACTGCTTATATCTCTCAAGCCCAGAAGTGTTTGTTTATTGAGCAGTATGATAACCGTATTCATCACGCAGAGCCAAAGCACGACCAAAACAACGTTCTTCCGCAAAAATGCATGCAGTTTTGTTTTTTAACCGCTAGAGGGCCAAAAGTTACATCGTGTACCTTTAAGGAAAGGAACAGTAATTTGCAATTATGTTAGACAGTACTCAGGCAGTGTAAAAGAGAATAAAAGATAATAAAAGTAATAAAGGGCTAGGGTTAGAGACAAAGCACAACGGCTCAATACAGGTGAACCCAAATATCTCAGCACAGAGGGTAGAGATCATGTAAAGAAGGGACATTAATGAGAGACAACCATCACAAAAACAAAATAACAAGCAAACAAAAAAACAATATAGCAAATACAATGAGCACATGTTTGATTGCTAAGAACATATTCTTGATTCAAGAATAAAAAGATACACAAACAAAATATTAATTAAACAGGAAGAGAAAATAGCCAGAAGAAGCAAGTCCAATTTGCAGTGAAACCTAAAATCCCACAATGAAATTCATTTAAGCTGGAAAATACGTCACCTTCCTTCAGCTGCAGCCAGCATGTCCTGCCTCGTCAGAGGGATGCATTTGGCTGCAGTTAGGTACAGATGTCCAAAGGCAACAGACTTCTGGCTTACAGAAACTCACCCTAAACCTGGGCACTTTGATAAAGGGGCAGAGTAAAAGAAACTAAAGTGAATTGCATTTTGAATGTACAAATAGGAACTCAAAAAAAAAAAAAAGTTCTGAGGAGTGTTTTGTGGACAGTTTCGTTTCTCAGTGTTCAATGCAAGTCAGGAGGAATTTTAATATATTTTGAATTTTTCCGTTGCCAATTATACATGCAATACGTTAGAACGTCCGGCAATACATTTTGAACATGTCCCGTTGTAATTTTATACTAAACGGATTCACTTTTTATTTTGTTTTGCTCATTTTTTTTTTTTTTTTCCAGAGCAAAAGCAAATTAGATTGGGAATGTGGGACCTAAAGGCACTGAGCCAATTATGTTCATTCACAAAACTAGAACTGGAAACTGGAATTTCACAAGGGAGGACAGTGTGACTGCTTTGTAAATTTTAGTTTTTACAATTTGTTAAATTTATTACAAAAATTAGTATAAGTTTGCTACTCTGATGCCCCAAAAAAAGTTTACTCTGAAATATCTTTTTTTTTTTTTCTCTCTCTCACATAAAATAACACTTTTTGAAGGCTTTTCTTTATATTCTTCCAGCAAGGCCCACCATTCACAACAGGATCTAGATTTTGGTAAAAGACCACAATCCGATTTAATTTTTTTAATTAAAATAATGTTTACAGTTTCCTTTATTTGGTTTGATTAAAACTGAAATAAAAAAAAAAAATGTCCCTGTTTACGTCTTAATGCACATTCCTGGTCTTATTGTGAACGATTCATCAGTGCATGTTCTCTGTAATCTTTTATAAAAACGCTCCACCTCTGAAACGACTTTCCTTTCCGTCTGATGTCACCAAGCCCTCCCCTCAAACCACCTGTCATATAGAGACCATTTTTTCATTAACCAAATTAAATCAACCACAGAAAAAAGTGGACAGTTGAATATGCGTCATGATGTAGGCCTTAGTTCCAGTCTTCAGCATCTGACTCAAGTCAGCTTGAGAGAAAAGATGGCTTAACAGACAAAAGCCAAGCTTACCTGCGGCGAGAGCTGTTGACGGAGGAGGTCCTGCCTCTCCACCGCTTTTTTGACTCATAGCGGCTGCGTTCTGCTCTCTAGAAGATGGCAGCTGCAGCTCTTTCGGGAGAAGATCATATACTGATTCTAGAGGGAATCAGAAGAGAAATATATTAATCATGGGTACGTTTACACGACAACAATGTACTAGAAATGGAAAAGTTTTCCTTTGGGTTTTCTGCATGCAGACGACAAAGGTGTATTCTGCCACCAGGCCAGTAGTTGGCGATGTCACTTTGTAAAGAAACACTACATGCCTATGGACTGAACACGTAACCCGCATCCACATGACATCATTTTTTTGCGTTTTTGTAGTTTACATGGAGTCAATAACGGTATTGTTTATGCCATTTTCGTGTAAATGAACAGCCAAATCGTGTAAACAGTTTTAAGATTTTAGTTGAAAATTGTGTCATGTAAATGGCCCCTACGCTAAAACAACCCAAGTTGGGTTGAAAATGGACAAACCCAGTGGTTGGGTTAAATGCTGGGCAGTTTTATTTAACCCAAGATAGGTTGGAAATTAAAACATGACACATAATTACCAGAGGCAACAATAATAATCAAAAGGTGAACACTTATTAATAAGCAATTTAATAAATGTTTATGGTTTAATTATTACACTCTAAAAATGCTGGGTTAAAATCAACCCAAGTTGGGTTGAAAATGGACTAACCTGCTGGGTAGTTTTATTTAACTCAACTATTTTTAATTTTTTTTTTACTTTATTGCATGCTTAAAATGAACCCAAAGTATGTTGGAAATTGGCATTAATGTTTAATAAATTAAATACTTTATTAATTATTAATTATTAATAATTTAATTATTATTTAATTAATAATAATTAAACAATAAAGCATTTATTAAATTGCTTACTAATAAATGTTCACCTATTGATTATTATTGTTGCCTCTAGTATGTCTGATTTTTAATTCTCCACCTATTTTGGTTCACTTTAAGCCAGCCATATAGTCATATTTAAACAATAGTTGGGTTAAATAATACTACTCAGCAGGTTGGGCAAACATTTAACCCAACCACTGGGTTAAAATAACCCATTTGCTGGGTTTGTCCATTTAAAACCCAACTTGGGTTGTTTTTAAACAAGCCTTTTTCACAATGTATTATACATTAAACTTATCAATAAATGTTTGTTTATTAAATATTTTAATAAATGTTAATTTCCAACATACTTTGGGTTAATTTTAAGCAAGAAATACAGTAATTTTTAAACAATAGCTGAGTTAAATAATACTACTCAGCAGGGTAGGCAAACATTTAACCCAATCGCTGGGTTAAAACAACCCAATGGCTGAGTTTTTACATTTTCAATCCATCTTGATTTGTTTTTAACCCAGAATTTACAATACGGTGTATGTCTCAGTAAAACACAGCAAGTTAAAATAGCCTTGCACAGATTTCTTTGTGGCAACTGATATATGCAGTGAATTTCCAATATCTCATTTCAAGTGGATTATCGCCAGGCAGAGCTTGATAATCAGCACAACATTTATTTCAGTACTTTTCCATGACCATAAAAGTCATCTACATCTGTCAGTCCAATTCCAGGTATACAGTGTCTTTCTGAACCCTACACGGCCTGGTCATCGACCTGCCTGGCCATCACTATGGAAAAAGTCCTGACTGCTTATTTTACACCAATAGTAAGTGATAAATACCATTTTTGGCATGCCAGAGGCCTTAGTCACCACTCTTGTGATTGTAGTGGGTTATTTTAACAGAACAAGAACACAATGCCTTCTATCCTTGTTCAGGACTCTGATCAGTACTACTTTGAAAACAAGGCTGCTACAAAGGGACGAGGAATTTGAGAAGTTGAAATGTGATTTTATACTGTTCCCACCAGTTAGTCCATATCAAGCAAAAAATAAATGAATAAGTAAATGAAAACAACCGAACTGTTGCCCATCTGTCCATAGTCAAGCTCCTCAAATCCTCAATTCTGTACCTTGAAATTCTTATGTTTCAGTGCAGATTATCTCTCACAATTGTGTGGTCTCAGAGATCAAAGCAGGATCATTAATTGTCGCACCTGCCAACGGTGAATGGAGAGAATGTACCAGTCGTGAACCTTAGTGAGGGCTGCCTTATGCCATTTTAAACGTGAATAAAAATGCGGCTGCAAAGGATATGAATACAATCTGACCAGTAGGTTGGGCTATCTTAATGTTATCAGGCATTTCCAATTTTTTGGTCAGCCCGCACCAATTCGAACATCTAGATTCATAGTATTTGGCTGCACAATTTGATCAAGAAATTATATGCTGTTATATATAGCAACTGCAATTGAAGCATCCATGCAAAAAGAACTTAGATGGAAAAAAAAGGTTCTAAATAGAACTATTGTCAGGCGCTTCCCAAAACGGTATCATTGTATGGATTTAGTATTAATTAGTTGTTGTTTTTTTTATTTTATGAAATTAAACAGCTTTAAAAAATTAAGTAACCAGTTAAACATGAAACTATTATGCAATCATATACAACATTTCTCCTTTTTTGCATAAAGGGTTCTTTAAAACTGAATCAAAAACCCTAGAGTTCTACATAGAACTTCTCTTTTTCTTCTCTATTGTGATATATATCCGAGTGAAACGGCTTCTTGAACAAGAAAAAATGTAGGTCGGGACTTCAATGGGAATTGATTGGATGGTTGTGGTTTGCTATTGGTCTCATGTGAGTGACAGGATGTCCCACCGTCACTTGAAGATTGCGAGGGGACATGAATTTAAAAAAAAATAATTGTGTGCAGGGATAAATCATTTATAATAAATACAGCAATTGTCATGAAACTGCTCCGAGACTCGAAGATTGTGGAACCCCATGCAGTAGTTTATTAGAAAGGTAATCCAAAAACACAATCAAAAAACAGGCAAGAACTCCAAACACAAGCGAGCAGTCCAAAACAGATGTCAAGGCAGAAGCACAGAAGACAAGGTCAGAACCAACAAACAGATTATCATAGGAACGTTCAGAAATGCTGTTGACCTTACAAAACCTCGCAGAGAATGATAGTTAGAACCAGGCTTTTATAGGCAGAGCTAATGAGGCTAATGAGTTACAGCTGTGTGTAAACATGGATAAGTCCGGGCAAAGGATTATGGGGAATGGAGTCTGTGAAGTTGTGACAATAGACCAGGGTGGAGTACCCTCTGGCGGCAATCAAAGGCAATCCAGCCTGTGTCCCCCTCCTCAGGAGTGGCTTCCAGATGCTCCTAACAAGATCAGAAAAGTCCAGGAGGAAGGCGGAATGGAGGCAGACCAGGGGCGGGATGGAGGGCCAGGTCCATGAAGTGGAAGAAGACCGAGGCAGAGCAGGTGGCCAGGGCAGAGCAGGCTTAGCAGGCAGCCAGGGCAGTGCAGGCTGTGCTTGAAGACCCCCACAGCGGAGCAGACGACCACCACAGCAGCGCAGACGGGCCTGAAGACCCCCATGGCAGAGCAGACGACCACCACAGCAGTGCAGACGGGCCTGAAAACCCCCATGGCAGAGCAGACGACCACCACACCGGCGCAGACGGGCCTGAAGACCATCACTGCAGTGCAGATGGGCTTGAAGACCCCCACGGCGGAGCAGATGACCACCACAGCAGCGCAGACGGGCCTGAAGACCATCACTGCAGCGCAGATGGGCTTGAAGACCCCCACAGCGGAGCAGACGACCACCACAGCAGCGCAGACGGGCCTGAAAACCCCCACAGCAGAGCAGACGACCACCACACCAATGCAGACGGGCCTGAAGACCATCACTGCAGCGCAGATGGGCTTAAAGACCCCCACGGCGGAGCAGATGACCACCACAGCAGCGCAGACGGGCCTGAAGACCATCACAGCAGCACAGATGGGCTTAAAGACCCCTACGGCAGAGCAGACGACCACCACACCAGCGCAGACGGGCCTGAAGACCATCACTGCAGCGCAGATGGGCTTAAAGACCCCCATGGCGGAGCAGATGACCACCACACCAACGCAGACGGGCCTGAAGACCATCACATCAGCGCAGATGGGCTTAAAGACCCCCATGGTGGAGCAGATGACCACCACACCAATGCAGACGGGCCTGAAGACCATCACATCAGCGCAGATGGGCTTAAAGACCCCCATGGTGGAGCAGACGACCACCACACCAGCGCAGACGGGCCTAAAGACCCCCACGGCTGAGCAGACGACCACCACAGCAGCGCAGACGGGCCTGAAGACCATCACTGCAGCGCAGATGGGCTTAAAGACCCCCACGGCGGAGCAGATGACCACCACAGCAGCGCAGACGGGCCTGAAGACCATCACAGCAGCGCAGATGGGCTTAAAGACCCCCACGGCTGAGCAGACGACCACCACAGCAGCGCAGACGGGCCTGAAGACCATCACATCAGCGCAGATAGGCTTAAAGACCCCCACGGCGGAGCAGACGACCACCACACCAGCGCAGACGGGCCTGAAGACCATCACTGCAGCGCAGATGGGCTTAAAGACCCCCACGGCGGAGCAGATGACCACCACAGCAGCGCAGACGGGCCTGAAGACCATCACAGCAGCGCAGATGGGCTTAAAGACCCCTACGGCAGAGCAGACGACCACCACACCAGCGCAGACGGGCCTGAAGACCATCACTGCAGCGCAGATGGGCTTAAAGACCCCCATGGCGGAGCAGATGACCACCACACCAACGCAGACGGGCCTGAAGACCATCACATCAGCGCAGATGGGCTTAAAGACCCCCATGGTGGAGCAGATGACCACCACACCAACGCAGACGGGCCTGAAGACCATCACATCAGCGCAGATGGGCTTAAAGACCCCCACGGCGGAGCAGATGACCACCACAGCAGCGCAGACGGGCCTGAAGACCATCACAGCAGCGCAGATGGGCTTAAAGACCCCTACGGCAGAGCAGACGACCACCACACCAGCGCAGACGGGCCTGAAGACCATCACTGCAGCGCAGATGGGCTTAAAGACCCCCATGGTGGAGCAGATGACCACCACACCAACGCAGATGGGCCTGAAGACCATCACATCAGCGCAGATGGGCTTAAAGACCCCCATGGTGGAGCAGATGACCACCACACCAACGCAGACGGGTCTGAAGAACATCACAGCAGCGCAGATGGGCTTAAAGACCCCCACGGCGGAGCAGACGACCACCACACCAGCGCAGACGGGCCTAAAGACCATCAGAGCAGCGCAGATGGGCTTAAAGACCCCCACGGCTGAGCAGACGACCACCACAGCAGCGCAGATGGGCCTGAAAACCCCCATGGCAGAGCAGACGACCACCACACCAGCGCAGACGGGCCTGAAGACCATCACTGCAGCGCAGATGGGCTTAAAGACCCCCATGGCGGAGCAGATGACCACCACACCAGCGCAGACGGGCCTGAAGACCATCACATCAGCGCAGATGGGCTTAAAGACCCCCATGGTGGAGCAGATGACCACCACACCAACGCAGACGGGTCTGAAGAACATCACAGCAGCGCAGATGGGCTTAAAGACCCCCACGGCGGAGCAGACGACCACCACACCAGCGCAGACGGGCCTAAACACCATCAGAGTAGCGCAGATGGGCTTGAAGACCCCCACGGCGGAGCAGACGACCACCACACCAGCGCAGAAGGACTTAAAGACCCCCAAGGCAGAGCAGACGACCACCACAGCAGCGCAGACGGGCCTGAAGACCATCACTGCAGCGCAGATGGGCTTAAAGACCCTCACGGCAGAGCAGATGACCACCATCGCTCCAGATTCATTGTATCGCGAATCAATATATCGTCCCAGCCCTACCATCGAGTCACACTGTTTACAATCTTTGGGGGACGACAATCTACAAATGGTTTACTTGTAGAAGTCTCTGCACATAGGAAAAAAACTAGCATATTTTCCAGATCAGAGGATGTTCACACTCTTTCTATCTGCATATACCCAATGCTTAGATGATTTCAAGCAGTTCTACAGAAAATAAAATGTGTAAAGCACAGGTGTGTTTAAAGGCCTCTTAAATTCTGAGAACAAATTCATCTCTTATATGGCCTGAAATAGATGCAAACATGGGGGCAGGTAAAGGCAAATTCTCGGTAAGCCTGTGAACACAGTTTAGAGTCGAGACGGGGACCAACAGACACTCTCTGTTTCTAACTCAAACAAGCCAGGGAAAGTGGATTTTAAAGGTCTTGAGACCGAAAACATCAGTTCTTGCATAACCACAATTACTTTTTCCATGTATCATTGTCTCGACTTTATGCAGACTAGATTTTTCCCTTTTATAATTCACAGCATGTCCCAAAAAGTATGGTTTATCAGATAAAATGCCACGGTACTACTTTGATATAGGGTTATTTCATTTCTGGAGCTTTCTGAATGGTACCACGTCCATTGCAATTCAATGAATTTGAAGGTTTAGTGATATTTTACACACCTGTCATGGCACGCTGCTTATCAATAGAGAAAGGAGTCGAGACACACTGCATGGAATTCGCTTCTGAATCCTCAGTTCTGACTAATAACTTGCTTTTTTGTACCCATATACAGTAATTGAGTCTGGTACCAATTAACATCATATGCAAACCAGTACATTAATCACTTATAAGACAGGATAGTGCCCAAATCCTGCACTTTCCCTGCATAACCGTTTCCAATTTTTGTCTTCTTAGGCTGGTCTGCACATGCAGGAACATGTGCCGTGTGCACAGAACCCTTCCAGTAAACAGATTGCCAACCACATAGGCAGAAAATATGCACTGTGCACTAAGACTGCGGCTGCAGAATCAGTACCTGGACTGTTTCTAAGTGTTTCCACTCATTTTAAGAGAGAAAATTCCTATTTTGCTGCATAGTTTCTTCCCACACAAACAGGACACAGTGGCTGCCGTTCATGTCCCAAAACACAGTTGTTCTTTCACTAGGGAAAAGAAAAACAAAGAGCAATATCATTAACTTGGTAAACATTATGATTTCATTGCTTCTACAAAACAATTTCTCACTTTCAAGCCCCTTTCTTGTTCAGACTAGATCTGATGCCAAAACACACTCGCACTGCTTTAAAGGGCCAGAAGAAAATTCCGTCATTTACCGGTTCCTTGTGTTGTTCTAATCTAAGCCCAGAAGATTCGCTTTTTCCGTGTAATACGAAAGAAGACATTTATCTGAATCTTTTTCATTCAATTTTCTGTGAACTATCCCTGTAATTATTTTATGCTCTTGTGCGTGTTATAATATAATAACATTATGATCAAATGTATTTCACTACAGATTACAAAATACATGCTTTAAAAAGTCATTTGTAACGTATTTCGTTACATTACTCAAGTTTAGTAACTTAATCTAAATACTTTAGAATACTTTGGAATACTAATAAGTGTGGAACAAACACAAAAAAGGTAATTGCAAGTTTTTGCAAGGGAAAAAGTCAGAATTGTGAGATATAAAGTTGCAATTGCGAGTTATAAAGTCAGAATTATAAGATATAAACTTGTAATATTGAGAAAAGTCAGAATTATGACATTTAACTCACATACTAAATTCACAATTGCAAGAAAAAAAGTCAGTATTGCAAGTTTATATCTCCCAATTCTGACTTTATAACTTGCAATTGTGAGTTTAAATCTCGCAATTCTGAGAAAAAGAAGTCAGAGTTGTGAAATGCAAACTCACAATTGTGAGGGAAAAAACTAATTGTGAGAAAAAGATGCAGTGACCTTTTTTACAATTATAAAATGACTCACAAACAACTATCACAAAACATGAAAACAGTCGAAAACATGAAACTTAACTCCACTTTTTCAGACGGTCTTAGCCAAAAAATCACCAATTGCTGTTTAAATGACATTAAAATTCAAAGTAATCACTTTGGTAATCTAAAATACTTTTCAGATGTAACTGTAATCTGATTACCACACATTTAAAATGTAACTGTAATGAAATACAGTTACTCAAATTTTGTATTTAAAAGTACTTATATTTCGTTACTCCCCAACCATGATTATGATATGGAAATGAACCGAAATTAGGACGGTTTACGGTATAGCTCAAATCAATTATAACATGTATAAGCTTTATGTTGAACGTCACATGAATAAACAGGAAAACAGGTCTCATCGCATTCGCTTGTCGAAAATAAAAAAAAAACATTTAGATATAAATCTGCATATGCGATGGACATCAGTTATGCTCATCTTTGATCGCTCCTCAGTAAAACTGCTCTATATGTAAGTTCATACAAAAGACCGGAAGAGATGCGACTGGTTTTACAGAATACGGCACATAACCCCCATTTAGGAACATAACATGCGCCTGTCGTCTTTCCAAACTTGTAATGCCAAGTGCTTATAAACCAGTTGTTGTCTACAAAAGAGAAGCTTTTTTCCACTGACTTAAAAGCTTTATGGTTCAACATTTGAAAATGAATAAATTAAATGCAATAGCATTGCAATTTTACAATACTGAAGTTTTTTTTATTTTACAATGAAATACTACATTAATATCACTGCAATGTTCAAGTTTATATTAACAGTCTTCAACTACTATGTAAATTAATTGGTTGATACAATTCACTTATTGTATACATAATTATACACAATTTATAGTAATTAATATAGCAACTACATGAACCATGTGTAAGAAGAACAAAGTGTTTCCTAAAAAAAATACCTGTAAATAATTACAGCTGTAATTAATTTCTGTAATTACACTGTTGACCCGTCCCTTACCCCACCCTTACAGTTAGGGTAGGGTTTTATATAAACACTTTTTGCTATAATGGTTGAAACTCTCTTCACATCCTGATAGCAATCAATAAATGAAGTGGCCTAAACATTAAAAAAAAAAAAAGTACAAATATCTTGTCGACGCATGTATTTTCATGATCCGTGCATCCTGCTCGCGCAGACATCACACGTCATCAGCGCGTTATGTAAGTTAGTGCTGCACGATTAATCCTAAAATATCGCGATCTGGATTCAAACGCCATCTTATTTTATTAATGACAACGATTTTCCCGCGTCTTTTAAACCTTTGACAAATTCACACAACATTCAAATATGTGTTCGTGCTATTCAAATTATTACAAGTTACTAACTTAAAACTTATATCTCAGTACTTCTGTGATAATTTGAATATATATATATATATATATAATAAACACTGATACGATAGCGATCAAAATAGAGCAAACTACCTTTTGAAACAAACTTGGCACGTAAAATTACGGTTGTATCAATTACATCTTATTCCACTAGGTGGCGACAAGTGACTTAAATTTTCTTTGTCATTGAATCATTCATTCAAAAGATTCATTCAAAAACACTGATTCATCCAGTAATGAATCAAGTATTTATTAATAACTCACTGAATTCATTCAAAAAACTTTTTTTTTTTTTTAAATAATTCATTCAAAACATTTTCCAGGAATTAGAGTCCAGCAATTTATATTTTGTCAGAACCTCGAGTAAATTACACACTATTTTTTTTGGTTGTATATTCAGAATTGTGCGAGAATCGTGATCTCTATTTTAAACCACAAAATCATGATTGTCATTTTATCCAGAATCGTGCAGCTCTACTGTCACCGAGCACCACAAACAAACAGCAGCCGCCTTTTACAGTTCCTCCTGAACCAAAACAATGAACTTATGCTGCGTAAGTTGTTTATGTTCATTAATATTACATTTTTTTTTACATTTACATTTTTAGTCTTTTTAGCAGACGCTTTTATCCAAAGCGACTTACAAGTGAGGCAATTAGGGGTTAGGTGCCTTGCTCAAGGGCACTTTAGTCATGGTATCGAATCCCCACTTTCAATTCCTGCCAGCGTGGGAATCGAACCGGCAACCTTCAGGCTACTCCCTCACCATTAGGCCATGACTACCCTATAATAATATTTACAATATTATAATGTGATGTGCGTTAAGACATGAGGTAATTTGACATCATCTCTCGTGATGCTTTGCAGACTCTGCTCTGGCAGTGCGAATTGGCAGTTTGATTGACAGGTGATCTGACCAATCATAACCCCGAATCCGCCATTTTATCCGACAAAGCAGTCAGTGGAGTTAGTAGATTAACGTTGGTGAACCTGAACTTGAAAAATTGTGCGTACTCACGTCTTTCTGCGCTTGAAACAACATTCCTTCTGATGTTCATTCATGTTTATTTGATGCTATAAATGAACTATGAAGAGATGATCGGTTCACGAGGAGCTACAGCGATCTGTCACGACACATTAAAGAGACACTAGACGCTATTTACTGTTTAAACTTCTTTAAAAAAATTACAATATATTAAATATGAAACTGTTTCATATCAAAAGTAACCTGCTCTGTCTTGTCTGTCGACGCGTTGTCAGTGTCCTCTTTACTCCGGGATGTATTTTTCACTGCGTGAGAACATGATGTGTGGCGTGAGAGCGCATGACTTGTCGGACATAGCAACAGTAACTAAAGGGGGCGGGTCTTTTCGAAAGGTCAAATTTATGTTTTGAAGGGAGGCGTGGCTTTCAAAGCTAGCATCAAGGAAATTGCCTACCCTACCTTTAAACCTGCACATACAACCAAACCTTCCCTTAATCTTACTCGTATGCCACCTCAATAGCAGCACGTGTTCTGCAATACAACATTAAAAACAAGTTGTACTTATTGTACCTACAGTTTGGTAAAATTGTGCAGCCCAACAAATAAGCACAGCAAACCCTTAAAACATATATTTAACCACACTTTCAATTTCCCCCCCAAATCGTGGACCCCTAAAATAAAACCATGGCCTATGGTGCTAATATTAATAACACAGAAGTTCAGCCACACATGGAAGAACAACTGAAATTCATGCTCTTTAACCATAAAGCTGAACACTATTGTGCACGACAGAACAAAAGTAAAGGAAGGAAAAACACATTATGCAAGTTATTCCGAACTCTCATTCACACTTTCATTCACGACTGCAGATTCCTGGCACTTGCTCCGATTAGCCCTGGATACGCTAGAGTGCCAGTGTTTTTGGCTGTTGGCCCGTCAGCTCCCCGTGTTTTTCCTCTTGTTAGCTTTTTGGCTTGATCCTCTTGTTTTATTTAACTAGCTAAACGGGTTTTGTGAAGTAGCTGGGAGGCTTGTCAAGCAGAAATGTGAACTGCCAAAAAAGACTGTCAAATCACAGGCAAAACAGAGGTGGGAAACAGATTACAAAGGAGAAAGTGACATCACTATTTAGAAAGACTGAGCTCATGAATATTAATTAATCTACGATGACATCGCTCAGTATGCAGTCATGTTACCCAACTAATATTCAGACCAAACCTTGCTATCAGTTATGAATTAAATCAGATGCGGTTCATTTGAATGACATTTCAGTAAAGTTATCAAAACTGAAGCATTAAGATAATGTTGGAAATATCATTTAATTTTTGGACTTTTTTTATCATAAATATAAGGCCTCCAGAAATCTGTGATTTCTGACATTCCTGTTCAATCAATTTATGTAACAATTTATTTGATAATCTCATCCTTGCATCCAGACTTCTCCCTGTTTTTCTTACTGATGCAAAAACAAGCATCTTAACCTACACTGTAAAAAAAAAAATATTTTTCAAAGTTGTAAATAAAACGACGCTTATTGGAGTATGTTTTACAAGAAAATTCTACTTCAAAATTTCACATGCAATTCGGTGTTACTTGCCATTACATTTAAATTGTTTGTGAAACGTGCTTTTAATGCAAGCCAGAGGTGAGTGTTGTATTTTATTATCTGCAATGGGATGTAGGCTAAAAGTGGTCCTGGTGGCTCTGATTCAGACGGAGCTTTTAAAGGTTGACAAGGAGAAAGGCTCTATTCAAAGGACAAGAGGATTTAAGCAGGGAATCATTTATATCACTCTACAAATGTTTATTACTTATTCCACCCTGCTGCCGATGGCACCATAGCAACCAGGAGCAAAGCACAGCCTACATCTCCAAGTATTCTGAGCATTAAGTAGGTAGTAAAGGGAAATTTAAAAGGGTGCACTATATGAGGAGAAAAACAAGGCAACAGTTCCTGTCAATCCTGTCTGGTCCTACTAAACCATATCCATAACCAATCCTTGTTACTACTAAACCATAGGGAGACAGAGAGATAAAAAGTAGAAACTGACTAAATTTGTACATTTATATCATTAATCACACTGTCTGTCTGTCATATATACGTAAAAAAATAATGAAGTACATTGGAAAAAGTACATTTCCCAATTAATTACAAAGAAATGGCAAGTAACGAGTTGAAATGGAGCTGCACGATTCTGGATAATCACTTTTTTTGTTTGTTTGTTTAAAAAAAAGAGATTCTTCCGCAATTCTGATTCGACAACTAAACGAAATAGCATGTCATTTATTAGAGTTTCAGACAAAATTCTAATTGCTGCAGTCTATTTAAACATATGTATTTTTGTGCAATTTAATTTAAATGAATTTTTATTATAAATCGGTTTGAGTGAATGATTCAATGACTCACTCATTTAGACTTCACTTGATAATTACTGGATGAATCAGCATTTTTGAACAAATCTCTTGAATGAATGATTCAATGACAAATACATTTTGTAACAGCCACTAGTCGCCACCTACTGGTGTAACGATGTAATTGAAGCATCAAATTACTTTCAATGGGTGATTTATTTTGATCGCTAGATATCAGTGTTTATATTCGAAATATAAACTTTTATCCCAGTACTTCTGTGATCATTTGAATTATTGAGAAATAATGATACTGTGTGGTTGAACCGAAAACGTTTGTGATGCTATTTCATACGTGACAACAGCTTTCTCTGTCTCAGTGGCAGATTAATTGCACAGCTCTATTTTGAAGTAAAATGACGAGAAATCTAAATAAAAATCTTGAAATACAAGTTCATGTTTTACTTATGGATACTGAGTTGAGAATAATATTGCTCTTACGGTGCAACTACAGGTGCATTTCAAAAAATTAGAATATCATGTAAAAGTTGTTTTTTTTTCTGTAATTTAATTCAAACAGTAAAACTTAAATATATGGGACCTTGATTTCCAAATTAAATGCAAAATTTACTTCCATCTGAAAAGAGTACTTTGGACCACTGAGCCACAGTCCAGTTCTTTTTCTCCTTAGCCCAGGTAAGACGCTTCTGACATTATCTTTGGTTCAGAAGTGGCTTGGTACTTGGAATGCGACAGTTGTTGCAAAATTTCCTGAAGACGTCTGTGCGTGGTGGCTCTTGATGCACTGACTCCAGCTTCAGTCCACTCCTTTTGAAGCTCTCCTAAGTTCTTAAATCGGCTTCACTTGACAATCTTCTCAAGCCTGCGGTCATCCCTTATACTTGTACACCTTTTCCTACCACACTTTTTCCTTCCAGTCATCTTTCCATGAATATGCTTTGACACAGCACTCAGCAATGACCTTCTGTGGCTTACCCTCATTGTAGAGGGTCTTGATGACCATCTTCTGGACAACTGTCAAGTCTGAAGACTTCCCCATGACTGCTGTTGAGATTACTAACCTAGACCCAGTATTTATACCCAGAGAATGGTAATTTAATGGCACTTGAAATTAAATATTATAATATTTTGAGATGTGATTTTTTATTTTTTTGAGCTATAGGCCATAATTAGCAACATTAAAATGTAAAAAATGCTTGAAACATTTTAGTTTTCATGTAAGGAGTCTAGAAAATGCCACATTTTCACTTTCTTAAGCAAATGCTGAAAAATATTGCATTTTTTCCACAATATTCAATTTTTTTGAGATGCACCTGTATAAACAGCATGATGTCAGCTGTTCACACTTGAATTTAGAAAATGAAAAAAGTCAATTAAAAATGCAAAAAAGTCTTACATAAAAGCCTTAAATCCATCAAAAAGCTGCTTTTTTTAATGGCACTATTTGTGTGCTAATGTAAAATAAAAGCGAACATATGGAGCTTTATTTGGAATTACCCAAAAGAGAGTATAAAGTACGGTACGTTTTGCTACACAAACACAAGTTATAAGTGAGGCACCATCTGAGTTGATCCGGATAGTTCACTTACAAGTGAACAAACTCCGTCAGCCAAAATGTGACCAAAACTGTCAGGAAGTGGAACCATTCATTCCATTAATCGCCATCTTTGATTTTTAACAGGATGAAAGTGAGGCTGTGAGGGATAGATATACATTTCTTCAGTGGGTAGGACTGTTAATTGAATTGTTCTGGTAATAAAACACAGCAAAATGATCTTTCAGAGAAATTTCAGTAGACAAACAACCCCAGAGAATACGAGCTGTGGAAAATTATGAGTGATCTAGGAGCTTTATAAAGCTTTTTACAGATGATGCCATTGAAAACATGGTAAGTCTATCCCTCACAGTCTTGCTTTCATACCTGTCATGATGCTGCTCTGAGTAAGGTCTACGACAGCTACAATAGAGACGCAAGCAAAATATGTAGTCACACATTCAGAGAAAAGTTGACAGAAAGCATTCAGAAAGAGTCAGACACAACAAATGTCATATTGAGAGAGTAAGCGCTCCTTCATTCAGAGAAAACACAATTAGCGTCCACTTCCGCTTAAGCTCTGGACCGGTGTGATTGGATCTGCCCCCTGTCCCATAAGGGCAATAGATAATGAGAACATCCAAGGGCAACAGAATAAATGGCCAAGATTTTACAAGCACATCAAGAGGTCTTACTTTAACAGAAGCCAGATGGACACTCCTAGTCCAGCGTCAATGTGGGCTAAACAATGGCCTAACCTTGAGCTGGACGTAAAGAGGGACTTTGCAGACCAACCTGGGACAGGGTGGAGGAACGGAGTGTACTGTAAAAGGATGTTTATTTCATTCTGCGTGCCACCACATGCTTCCCATCACATGTAGGATAATGTATTCCATTCCATAAACTCTTAAAAATAAAGAATTTTTCACAGTAATACCATTAAATAACCATTGGAAAACATTGGAAACATGGAAATTTTTTTCTGAGTTTTAAGAACTTTTTAATTAACAACATTTTTCCACTATTAAGAACCTTTTTGTGCAACGGAAATGTTCTATGGATGTTTCTTCATGGAACCATCGTTGCCAATGAAGAACCTGTGCTTTTCTCTTCAGAGGAGTTGGAATGAATGTGGAAATGAGGACGGTTCTCAACAGCCTATGTGCAGCCAGATAAACCAACCTCTGTTGTCACATTCAGCTTTCCACAGACCCGAACACAAGGGGGATGTCTATCATCAGAAGTTGAAGTTTACCATTTTTCCACATTTTTCCAATGTTATGTTTATCTGTGCAAATGCTCATATCTGCCAAAGTCACGACCAGACAACATAGAACTGAAACAAGGGAATTTAAAAGGTTAGTTCACCCAAAAATTAAAATTCAGTCATTAATTCCTCACCCTCATGTGGTTCTACACCCGTAAGACCTTCGTTTATCTTCAGAACACAAATTAAGATCTTTTTGATGAAATCTGAAACAATTGATGAAATTGAAACACTTTCAGATGAACAGAAAGACACTAAAACATATTTAAAACAGTTCATGTGAGTACAGTGGTGCAACCTTAATATTATAAAGTGACGAGAATACTTTTTGTGAGCCAAAAAAACCCCAAAATAATGACTTTTTAATAATATCTATTGATGGCCGATTTCAAAACACTGCTTCATGAAGCTTTACGAATCTTTTGACTTGAATCTGTGCTTTAGTTCGCGTATCAAACTGCCAAAGTCACATGAAGTATTGAAATTGCAAAACACTTATGACGTAACGAGGCCTCGTTTACTGAAATCACGTGACTTTGGCGCTCCGAGTCACTGATTCGAAACAAATGATTCGTAAAGCTTCATGAAGCAGTGTTTTGAAATCGTCCATCACTAGATATTGTTGAAAAGTCATTATTATGTTTTTTTGGCGCACAAAATGTATTTTCGTCAATATTAAGGTTGAACCACTGTAATCACATGAACTGTTTTAAATATGTTTTATTATCTTTCTGGGCATCTGAAAGTGTTTTGTTGCTGTCAATAGAGACTCACTGAATCATTGGATTTCAAAATATCTTAATTTGTGTTCTGAAGATGAACGAAGGTCTTATGGGTGAGGAATTAATGACAAAATGTTCATTTTTGGGTGAACTAACCCTTTAAATACACAAGAAAATGAGGATGATTAACGACACACAAGTGAACTGCATAAATAATCACATTATTGTCCACGAAGATAGATAGATGGTGCAAAACGAATACAAATTCCAAACAAAGGGAACTTGAGACAGCACAAATATTCTTTTTAAGTATATCATTTCCATAATAAGTAGTAGTCTTTTTAATAGTATGTTAAAGTGTACTTCTTTTTCACATGGTCATACTATTTGAGCATGGCATTTGACCTCTTGAGTGTGGATGCACTGCACTTAATTTCTGACAAAAATAATATAAACATTACATGCTCTACATTTAATGATATATATTTGTTTTAAGAACTTAATAGGAAATGCTTACATTGCACTATGAAGCGTGGCTTCACCTGAGGTGACATTTGTGAGAAGCCCGTTCTAGCTCTCAGCTGGATCTCAGAAGAGTGTTTTTAGCACAGAAACAAGTCTGTGTCTGCTGTGTTTACCAGCAGCTTCACAGGGCGGCAGAGAAGGGAAGAAACAGCCATTGGGCTCAGATGAAAGCAGGGCCTCAGCGCGGTGAGGAATTCACGCTGTTTACACAAGCATGGCCGCTGCACTGACAGGCTCACAGACACAAACACAAACACAAATCCATCCAACCCTCACTGAAAGAGTGAAACTTCACATATAAATCCCATTCAGTGGTCGGGTCAATGGTGAAAACCATCTGAGGGACGAGAGAGACACACTAATTGTCATTTCCAAGTTTACAGGATGGTTGTCAACCCTTAACATCAAAGCTATGTCCAAAACTACATTGTGACGAGCAGGGCGGACGAGAGCCGTGAGGGAACGGCGCGAGGCCGGTGGCGCGAGTGATAATGAGCGCCAGCTGCGCGCTACACCGGTCTCGAATCTCTCACGGAGGAGCTCCGGAAGCATAAAAGAGGAGCGACGACAGTGAAGGACGAGAGAGGACCAGGCCTGGACTTTATGTTGTGTTTTATTTTGTTTGTGTGGGCGGCAGTCGCCGTGAGGAACTGCCACCCTTTTACTTTCATTTTATTGTTTGTTTATTTTATCATTAAAATATGTTGAACGTTCGCCGGTTCCCGCCTCCCTCTTCCCGTACTCATTGAACCGTGTTACATACATATTTCAAAATTGACTAATCAATTGACCCTTCGCAAACAGTTTGATTGACAGGCGATCTGACCAATCATAACCCCGAATCCACCATTTTGTCTGACAAAGCAGTCAGAGGAGTTAGTAGATTAATGTTGGTGAACTTGAACTCACGTATTTCCGCGCTTGAAACAACATTCCTTCTGATGTTCATTCATGTTTATTTGATGCTATAAATGAACTAGAATGAAGAGATGATCGGTTCACGAGTAATAACAATTAACTAAATGTACTTTCTATAGTGTTAGGATGAGGGTTTGGTTTAGGGTTAATTGCATGTAATTATGCATAATTTCTAGTTAATACTATAGTAAATACATGTAGCATATGTAACAATGACACAGTAAAATAAAGTGTTACCGCGGCCAGTGAGTGATGTACTTAAAAATCCAAAATCCAAATATAACTCTTCTTTATTTTGGTTTTGTTAATAAGTATTGTGAGAGTACATTTTTTGCCATAATATAAAATCCACAGTTGGAAATTAGCGACCTATAAACATTTTAGTAGGAGAGAGTCCTCAGCTCTGTGTTTGTCCTTTGGACTCAGTCAGTCTAAATCCACACCTTGAGAACATTAATAACATAAGAGGATTCGGCCAACAATCTAATTAAGGCTGTAGAGTGTCTGCCGACCCATTAGACACGGACAAGGAGGACGCACCTATTATCACAGCACTGCACCTGAGCTGAGGAGAGCAGAAAAACTGAATAAAATCATCTCACACTGGAGAAAGAAAACAGCACAATTTCGAAATGATAAACTGACACTGGTTTAATAAGGAACACATCTAACAGTTTTAGGTTAAACGAATAGATCCAATAATGAAAAATCATTTACTCATTTAAGGACTCTTTTTAAGTGAATTATCCCTTTAAGCTCATGTAATGATGCAGTGAGGTCAGTGAGCTTTGCTTTATGTTCGGCGGCTGAAAGATTTTACATTGAACACATGCGTCAGTCAACCTGACATCTCGCTCAGTGCTGAAAGTCCCAACCTAAATGACAAGTTGTTTCTTTAGCAGATGTTCTCATCCAAAGAAACTGAAAAATGAGAATCATACAATCTTAATAGTTCATGCTGGAGCAGTAAGTAGAAAGCCGCATTGAGAATAAGTGAAGTCATGAGTTAAAGGTGAAGTTTTTAATAAATTCTGCTACTTCACACTGTTTATCTTGACCATATCTTGTAGAAATGGTCATTTTTGGATTCAGTCCATGAGTTGGGCTGATTAAAAAAAAACATACTTAAATGAATAAAATAATTGGTAACACTTTATTTCGATTTTAGTCCATTTTAGCCTTTAGCACTCATTAGAGTATTAGTAGACTGTCTGCTTAATATCCGCTAACACTTTATTTCGCTCCTCCAATAGACATTCTACTTTGCAATTACATCAAGTCATTTATTCTACTAACACTAATCCTAATGTTATACTAATACTCTAATGAGAGTTTGTTGACATGTAGTTGCAAAGTTACTTTCAGGGTGCGTTCACACTTGTAGTTCGGTTGGTTTGGTCCGGACCAAAAACAAAAACAAAACATAGTCCTGGTCCGCTTAGCGTTCACACTGGCATTTTTAACAGCGAACCTAAAGTTACCGAACTAAAGGCATAGGGATACGGTCACAACCTGATTGGTCGGCTTTTATGACGTATATTTCGCGATGGAGCTTTCTTACCAAACATTCAAAACAATGCTGTGTTCTGGATTAAACGCCATCATTTTATGCGTGTACATATGCTTTATTTTTACCAGCTGAGAACTCACGAAGAGCTCATAAAATGTTCAAAACATTCAAAACAGCTCCAGGATTTCCTCCGTTGTATGCAGGAACAAATATTGATGAGGCACTTCACCTCCTCATTGCTCCACGTTTGCCCTCGACTCATTTTGGATACACCGATCTTTCCGCGTCGTCAAATCAGCTGACTTGTAGCGTCACATCTTGTGACATCACGTCCTGTTTTTGGTTCGTTTACATGTCTTTGGTCCGTGTTGCGTTCATATATCAATCGAACCACACCAGAGTTCGTTTGGAAGCGGACCGAGACCCATCTTTTTAGCGGTCTCGGTCCGCACCAGGGTTCGGATGGCAGCGTTCACATATGCTCAAACGAACCGCACTAACTGAGCAATCGCACCAGGGTTCGTTTTAATCGAACCAAACGTGACGAGTGTGAACGCACCCTTAGTAAGTAGAACGTCTAAAGTGGACTAGTGAAATAGTGTTACCAAATAATTAGTATTTAAAAAGCTAAAACACACTGAATTAAATTGACAGATTGATCAATCTTTCGATAAAAATTTGCGATAGTGTTTTTGTGTGACGTCAATACTGTAACTGACAATTATGCATCAGTGTTTTGTCCAACAAATAAACAAAAATAAATAAAAAAGGGCTGAGGTGTGCGTGAACAAGTACTCTGGCGACTCAAGACATGATTACGGCCTTGTTCTGAGGAAGTTTACACCAGATTCGGGTTCTGTTCTAAAACACTGAAGTCTGAAATTTAAAACCCCATTGCTTTGTGCAAAACATTTTAACTAGCCAAAAATGACTGGTTGCACTTTTTTTTTTCAGATTGTGATGGATTCAGCACGTTAAGGCTTCAGCAACATAAATCAGCACTGGTTTTATCGTTTGAAGTGATGACTGATTCAAAACCTCATCCCATACAACATGGATGTGCCTGTCAAGTTAGTCTAGTGTCAGAGAGAGCAACTGGGATTTGAACAAACTCTTCTGAAGCACAGCGTTCAGTTTTGCCCCACGGGGAGATGCAGGTGAGTCATTGAGCAGGAATGAAAACACAGGAAATTTAAATTATGCAACTGCGCTGCCCGTCTCCCCTTCGACCTCAGACACACTCACAAAACCACTGGAGAAAAAAAAGTCACGGATTATGTGTCGCGAGAAAGCTTTTGAACTTTGACCAGGAGTTGTGTGTGATACAGTGGCACATGATGTGTGGCCTAAATGAAAAACCTTTTAAAGCACAGCCACTCTCACAAATCTGGATCCGGCTTTAGGCTGTCAGACCGTACTGTCCAACAGGAAACTCGGCCAAGTGGCGGATGAAAAAACGGCTGCTCAGACAATGTGACACAAGGAAGCACGTTCTACGGTGTGGCTCTGGTTTTAAGAAGAAAGTCGATGCTGTAACCCGAGTGTTTCTCATCAGCCGAAGGAAAACCTACTCCTTGGATCTTTGATTAACTTCTTGCATATTTAACACACGGTTTGTGGCTTTAAAAAGTGTCTGGGTCAGGGTAGAATAGTCAAATGTTTTAGGCACTTTTCATATGCCTGATACAAATCAGTCGCTTTAAAAGAATTTCACTGATCTCTCCTCACTTTGAGGAGTGGAAGGCTTGTTAAGAGAAAATGTATTAGAGAGGTAATACTACTTTAAAAAGTATTGTAATGCATTAATTTTGCCGTATGGTCTTGTGAATAATTGTAAACAGTTATAAAACATTAATGTAACAATAATTACATTAGTTAGTTATAAAACATAGTTTAAAACAATAGTTTTAAAAACAATAAAACAATAGTTATAAAACATTAATGTATAATGTAAACATTATAATACTTACAGTATCGATTCATTCTTACACTATGAGAAAGTATAATGCATTATACATTATCAATACCTTTATAATGCATTACACATTAAGGCTTAAAAGGTGTTGCCCGACAAACCATACGCTCTCACGCCACACATCATGTTCTCACGAGGTGAAAAATACATCCCAGAGCAAAGAGGACAATGACGACATATGAAACAGTTTCATATTTAAAATATCGTAATTTATTAAAGAAGTTTAAACAATAAATAGCGTCTAGTGTGTCTTTAATGTGTCGTGACAGATCGCTGTAGCTCCTCGTGAATCGATCATCTCTTTATACTAGTTCATTTATAACATCAAATAAACATGAATGAACATCAGAAGGAATGTTGTTTCAAGCGCGGAAAGATGTGAGTACACACAATTTTTCAAGTTCAAGTTCACCAACGTTAATCTACTAACTCCCCTGACTGCTTTGTCGGACAAAATGGCGGATTCAGGGTTATGATTGGTCAGATCGCCTGTCAATCAAACTGTTTGTGAAGGGTCAATTCAGCCAACCTTGAGAAAAAACAGTTCACAATATTTCATTAAAATGAAAGAGGTAGCGATTAATCATACTTTTTTTTTTTTTTAAAAACTCAAGCACCCATGCAATCTTATTTTATTAATGACAACGATTCGTCCGCATCTTTTAAACCTTTAACAAAATCATACTGGAACATTCAAATAAGTGTTTTTGCTGTCAGAGAGCAGTTTTGAACCACGCATTAGTTATTTCTGCGTTATAAATATTCAAATTATCACAGAAGTACTGAGATATCAGTGTATCCTAACTACGATAGCGATCAAAACCACCTTTGAAACTCACTTGGCGCGTCAAATAACGGTATCGATTACATCATTACGCCACTAGGAGGCGACAAGTGACTGTTAAAAAAATGTATTCGTCATTGAATCATTCATTCAAAAGATTCGTTCAAAAACACTGATTCATAACGAAACAAGTATTTATTAGCGAGTCATTGGATTCATTCAAAACCACTTTTTAAATAATTCATTCAAACACTTTCCAGCATTTTTTTAATATTTTGTCAGAACTTCTAGTAAATTACATGTTATTTTGTTAGGTTGAAAATTCAGAATCGTGGGAGAATCTCTATTTGAAACCAAAAAAAATCATGATTCTCATTTTATCCAGAACCGTGCAGCTCTAGATGTGTCACAACTATTGTGTTATTGCCAGTAGAAATTGGAGTATTCATGTTAGCCAGAACTGGAAAAAAAAGGGTTAACAGTATCATTGGCTCAATAACAAGCAAATCTCTATACTGTGCTGTGGTCTAGAAAATCCATGTATTCATGCTGGTTTCATATGGTTTTGAGTCCATGCTCACATTTTACTCATAGACGAATACTGAAGAAGGGACCAGAGTCATATCCACGCACCAGCACTTCAAACAGACACTAGATACTTGTGGATTTTCCTTAAAGGTGAAGATGGGAAATATACAGCCTTTCCAAAGCCCTCTTCAGCAGTTGCCAGGGGCTGCTGATATAGTTTAACCACTCGTGCATTTCTTTGTTGGCTCTGGAACAACATCCAGAGTGTGCACGGCAAATAGTGGGGCAGGTAATATTTTGACCCAGAGTCAGGAACTCTTTTATTTTTTTTTCCCTTGCCTCTTTAAATTACAGTTTGGTTAGTGTTAACCATTAACTACCAAGGAATTTTGAGGCAGGAGTTATTGGGGCATGACAGCAGCACACTCCACCTTAGGCTGGCAGAGGAAGAAGAATAAAGAACGTGACGTCAAGAGAGGGCTGGACCATGAGGATCACGTTTCATAAATCAAAACAAGTCTGCTTACATCTGTCATTTCTCAGTGTAAACAAACAGCCGAGCTTAACGGCAACACAGACACTGTTTGGAGATCTCTCATGTTGCCAGAATGAATCCTAATTACCATAACAAGACAAAAGAGACACAGAAGCCATGCAGCACGGTGAATTTACCACAGTTTTACCGCTTAAACCTTCACTATAAGTCACTTTAGATGTATTCTTGGCTCATGCATTTAGCACACAAAATGGGAAACACTTTGGGAGTTTCAAAGTCGTCATCTGATTGGTTGAATTCTCCAGGATTTCCAGGAAACGTGCGTGTTGCGTTCTTTAACGGTCCGCATGGAAACAAAGCTGTGACGCTAAAGAAGAAGAAAGCAATCATGTTTACAACTGTGACAATGAGCGCTCATCAGGATCAACTAAACGGACATCGAATTTACATTTTCATGCTTCCAAAACTGAACAAAACAAGCTGTGATTAGCTGATTTATATATCGGTCAGACTTCCCCTTGGCCAATAAAAGCTGCTTTGGATTGCAAACTTTCTGCCGTCAGTCTATATTAATTAATATTTAATTCAATTAATGTTTGGTCACCTTTGTGTGGAGCTATTTCCCGACAACTTGCATGGAAAACTAGCAAGAAGAAGCTCACATTTAGTGCACACATTGCTGAATTTAGCACTTGTGATATTAGCACATAGTTGACCGGTACATTTCAGCAGTCTGTGAAATGGAAGCATCACCAGAGGCCAAACCACTCGGGCCTAATTTTGTTCTACATGGGCCATTGTATTTTGTTTATTCAGAAAACATGGATTGGCTCGGGAGAATAATATCAAGGAACATAAATAACCAATAAAGACAAATATTGAAGAAAAAAATCTGGCAAACTGCCTTGCAATCGTCTGCCTAAACAAACAGCATCCAAACTGAAATAGAACTTCATCAGTGCCTGACATGAAGACTTTTGATCGACTGATGAAACTGAGTTAACCTCGTGATTTCTGTTAAGTACTAAAATACATAGCACACACAAATATTGAGTAAAATAGTCCATTTTGATTAAATTTGATTAGATTTTTTAGGAAGGAAGGAATGAAGGCAGTGAGGGAGGGAGTGACGGAAGGAAGGAAGAAAGAAAGAAAAGTACAGGAAGGAAATAAAGAAGGAAGTGAAGTAAAGGAAGGTAGAATGGAGGGAATAAAGGGAAGTAAGGGAAGGAAGTGAAGTAAAGGTATAGGGAGGGAGAGAGGGAGGGAGGAAGGAAGGACGGAAGGGAGGGAGGAAGGAAGGAAGGAAGGAGGGAAGGGAAGTAAATAAAGGAAGTGAAGTGAAGGACGAAAGTGAAAAAGGAAGGAAGGATAGTAAATAAAGGAAATGAAGTGAAAGAAGGAAGGAATTAAGCAAGGAAAGAAGGAGGGAGGGAGGAAGGAAGGATTTGTGTTTGTATTTTGTTTATTCAAAAAGCATGGATTGGCTCAGAAGGAAGGAAGGAAGGAAGGAGAGAAGAAAGGAAGAGGAAGGAAGGTAAATAAAGTAAGTGAAGTGAAGGAAGGAAGGATGGAATGGAGGGAGGGAAGGAAGCAAAGTAAAGGAAGGAAGAGGAAGGAAGGTAAATAAAGTAAGTGAAGTGAAGGAAGGAAGGAAGGGAAGCACGTGAATGAAGGAAGTAAGGAAGGAAGGGAAGTAAATAAAGGAAGTGAAGGAAGGAAGGAAGGGAGAAATGGAAGTAAATAAAGGAAGGAAGGAAGGAGGGATAGAATGGAGGGAGGGAAGGGAGCGAAGTAAAGGAAGGAAGGTAAATAAAGGAAGTGAAGTGAAGTGAAGGAAGGAAGGAAGCAAGGAAGTGAAGCAAGTGAAGGAAGAAAGGAAGAGAGGAAGGAAGGTAAAGGAAGGAAGTAAAGTAACGTACAGTGAAGGGAGGAAGGAGGAGAGGAAGGAAGGTAAAGGAAGGAACTAAAGTAATGTACAGTGAAGGAAGGAAGGAATGGAAGTAAAATAAGGAAGTGAAATAAAGGAAGTAAGTTAGGTAAGTAAAGAAAGTAAAGGAAGTAATGAAAGTTAAAGGGTCAAAATTCCTGATATTTTAAGAGACTTATTGACCTTGACAAACATGACGGTCTGCAGGGGTGCACCACATGACTTTGATTTGGTGGACAAAACTTTTTCAAATATTAATAAAGAGTGAAGCAGTTTTGTTGCAACATTTCTATTTCAAACGATAGAAATAGTCTCTTGTGTTGACAAAGCAGCTGAAGCCTTTTTGTGATTCCAAACGTTCCTGCTCCAAACTGACAAAATAATCTGAATCAAATTCCTTTTATGGCCTCCAAAAAATCATTCTAAACTTTTTAGCTATTTTATAATAATGACAAATTCTTTTTTAAAATAAAAAAAAAAATAAAAAACAGAATGTATTGTACTTATTAAATATATATATATATATATATATATATATATATATATTTAATAAGTACAATACATTCTGTTGTTTCTTTTTTTTTTTCTTTTACTCTATTATATATATATATTTAATAGTAGTATAATAAAAGTGTTTTAGATGAACTATAACATCACATTACAGGACACATAGACCGGCTTCCTACAGCATAACCCATTGACTTAATGAACGTAGGGAGCTAATCCAGTGAATGAAAACAGGATTTGCCTCTATAGAAAACAGTGATCAGCTGCATGGAAATAATCAGATGTTGGCTCCGAATCAATCCCACATCGCACAGCCACTCAAGCTGGACAATGTGTTTTCAAAGCGGTGCCCCTGCCACTCACATACCAAACAACATCTAGCTAAAAATAAATTCACAAGCCACATCTCCAGGGCGTTTTGCCATCCTTCTGGGAATGCACAGCCATATGCTTAGCTACATCCCCTGCACTGTCATCCCCGTCACATGACACAAGAGCTCATTAGCCAGTCCACTCGAAGAGATCCACGCAGCAGGGATGCGGAAGGGGAAACAACAATGTGAAAAGGTCAACTGCAGATGTCAGAGAGTGACAAGAATACTGAAAGAGACGAACACGTGCAATGACGGAAAACAAAACTGGCCCGGGTCTATGAGAAAAGGCCTAATCTACTGACTGACTACTTTAAATAAGCTCATTAGACGGATTGCCTGTTTCCCATAGACCCCTGCCACTTTTAACTCTCACGCCAATGCTCCATCTCGATGTTTAGACATTTCTAATGCTTTTATAATGATTCTGCATGCAGTTTCGTGACCTCGTAACAAGTGAGAGTCTATGTTAAATAATTACAGAGCACAAGACTATTTTGAAAGGTGATTACACTGTTCTCACTGAACATGAGAACATCATGGAACATCATGGAAAATCTGGAATGGATGTCAGAGAATGTAAAAAATGTGATTTACAGGCCCTGGAAAAGTCAAAAGTAATAATATCTTAAAAAGTCACTGAACAGGCATGGGAATTTCGATAGTGGATATCACTTTTTTTTTTAAAAGAATTGTTGCCTAAAAATGATTTTGTCTGATTACAATTGTTCTTTGTGTGCTCAGTGTCAAAATAAAAATAAATGTTTAATTAAAAGGAAAAAAAAAAAAACTCATCCAGTATCATAAGCAGGATTATTATCGTTAACTTTTTCACTAGTTGAAAAAAATAAACATTAACTAAAATTAATGATAATAATATTAATAATACATTTTAACTAAATTATTATTATTAAGTTGAAGTAAAAAAAATAACTAAAGCAAATAAAATAAAACTTAAAAAAAAAACACCCTGCAGTCCGTAAATTGTTTTGGTTAAAAATGATCCAAAATCTGATGTTGTTAACATTAACAATTTGAGAACAAAGTATGACAATAATACTAATTTGCACGGTTTGACGTGATCCGAGCTAAGCGATCTCACCATTAGCAGTGCGATTGTAATGCTTTTTTTCTCAGTTGGTCAGAATAAAAGTGGCAGACATGTTACTTGTTTGTTCAGATGTCATTTTCCAGTGAAAATCCTTATTTTGGTCACACTTCCAAGACGCAGAATCTGTGATTCCGTCTGACAGCAAACATTAGATTCATCCGCGCCGAGGAGCCGTGACGATGCACAACCCACGTAAAGATGATAATTCTGCAATTAACTGCAATAGCAGGTTTCAAACAGAGATGGTGACAAAGAGGCAAAACTTACAGACTGCAGCTTTAACTAAAATAAATTTAAAAAACAGAAAATATAAAAATGTCAGTGATACTAAAACAACACTGGCAAAATAGAAAAGCATACCAAAATCATAGAAATTCATTGGTCAATTTCCCAGACAATTAATGTTTCAGTATAAAAATACTCTCTTTCACATATCAATTTTAGTCTCAAATAAAATAAATAATTAAATTATACAAATACAGTTCATTTGAGTTATTATTCTCAGAGTCAACATCTCATTTAAAAGTGAAAATGTCTCACGACTGCTCTTATTATGTTAACCTGATAACGTTGAGGTTTTTAACCTCGTCACTGCGGATCCTTGTGTTCACTCTAATATCTAGCCAAAGGAAGTGGTTATGGAGGTTGTTTATATATCATGCAGGAGTCTTCAAAGTCGCAGCAGGTGTTTCATACTGTAAAGTGTTACATATTCGTTATGATTCGTTACCAATCATTATCCATTTGACACGTACGATCACACTGGAGCATCAACTGCCAAATTATAATTCTAGAGACAGACGCGCTCAGCGCTTTCAATATATCAAAAATATAGAGTTATGATTGATGCACAGATTCATATACATTACATACTCCCTCACAGTAAAAACCCCAGAGTTAAATCAACTCTGCTCAGATAACATTTGGTCCCTCTCTCTATAGTGTTAAAGTAAGTTAAGTTAAAGTTAATGAGATAATTAAGCAATTAATTAAGCGATGATTGAACATTAATGATGAACACCTGCTGTTAACAAGCAGAATCACTGAAGAAAAGAGAAACACAAGAACAACAACTGACTTCAGCCACAGTCTTAGATGAAATCAACTGACGATAAAAGACATTCAATCTCTGAAGAGTGTTATTTTAACACTAGTTCAGTGTTACTTTAACACTATTTAGAGAGGGACCAAATGTTATCTGAGCAGAGTTGATTTAACTCTTGGGTTTTTACTGTGCTCTTAAAGTTCCCCTACTATGCTTTTTCGAATATTACCTCGGATGTAAAGTGTAATATTTGCAAAGTTTTAAAGTGTATATTCTCAATCTATCCAGAATCATCCAGCTTTACGTCGTAGACAGCCGTTTCCTGCACGAATCCACTTTGCATGCATTCCAAAAGGATGAAATGGATACGATGAAACCGCTATTTGTATCACTGTGTATACAAGTGATGCGGAAGCTTGAAATTCAGATATGATAATGAACCTTTGCTTTATAAGCGTTGGACCAATCACAACAGACTGGGCCATCTGACCAATCAGAGCGGAGCAGGCTCTCGGAAAGGCGGGGTTTAGAGACCGAATCTTTTATCAAACCGTTTCAGACACTGAGAAAAGAGGTGATGCTGCAATGTACATTATGAGAAAATTAAAGTGGTTTTGGATGCGTGTAAACATATTATAGGAGACCTCCAAAACAACATCAGGAACTTTAAAATAGCATAAAGGGCTACTTAACTTTTTGAAGTATGGGCTTCCTGCATAATAACATTTACTGTATAACTGGAGACATTAATTCAGAGGGACAGGTAACACTTGCACAACAGAAATCAACTGAAAGAGAAGTGGAGCTGAAAAAACAAATGGACAAGAATGGCTAAACAGTCACCCAACACTTGGATGTCTTGAATATGAAGCAACAACAATAACAACAGCAGTGGCGGCCAGCAGACTATTACCAAGAATTGCAAATGAGATTAGGCTGAGCCTTACGTAACGTGTGACTAAAGCCCTGATTCAGGATACTACAATACACACCTAGGCAATAACACTCCTCACCTGTAATAAGATGAAAATCCACATCAAATCACTGGGCAAATTAAAATCTAAGACTGCAGCCTCTCTGTTTAAGGCTGATACAAACTACATAAAGAACATCTAATGCACAGGAAATTAAAAATGCACCAATAGAAGACCTCAGCGAGAGGGGTGTATTTGAACGCTGCCCATAATAACTCTGCAAGTATGAGAACAATGTTTGAGGCCACCACAGCGAGTAGTAGTTTGAGTTACTCCCGGGTTATACTGAGTGCTGTTTGAAGTATTGTTGTTATTGTTATCTAAAACTATTACAAATCATTTTTGTTCATTATAATGGAGCTAAAATAAAAATATAGATATTAAACTTAAATGGACAACACTTAAATGAAGATTAGAAATGTTGCCTTGTCATCTAACTGAAGTACATAAGCTGAATTACTAACATTACTAGATCTGGAATAAAACCACAAATATATATTATATATATATATATATATATATATATATATATATATATGGAGAGAGATTTAGATTTAGTAATGTTAGTAATTCAGCTTATGTACTTCAGTTTAGTTTAAGTTCGAGGAACTTTGATATGCGCTTTTGTTAGTTTTATTATATTCTTTATTGTATATTAGTGGTGTCAAACGATTAATCGCAATTATTCACATCCAAAATAAAAGTTCATAATATATCATAATATATGTGCGTGTTCTGTGTAGCTTAATTTATATTATATTTTATTTAGCAAAATATATTTAACAAAAATATATTATATTTGTATATAATTATGTTGTATATATAAATATATATTTTGTTAAATATATGCTTGCTTGTGTATATATAGATATATATATAATATAATCAAACTTTTAACTTTAATAACAAACTTATTTTGGATGCGATTAACAGTCATATATATATATATATACAAACACACACACAAAGAACTCATAAAAATAACAAAAGCACATAAATAAGCAGAATTACTAACATTACTATATATATATATATATATATATATATATATATAGTAATAAAAAATATATACACACAGATAGATAGATAGATAGATAGATAGATAGATAGATAGATAGATAGATAGATAGATAGATAGATAGATAGATAGATAGATAGATAGATAGATGCACATAACAAAAAAACTGACAAATAAACGCTAATTAAATTATTAATATATACTATAAAAATCATACTAAAACAACAGGTTGGTACATTAGCATTGGCTTCTCTCAGACACACAGCTTTAGAGAAGTCATATTCACTCCCTTCAGACCTTTATTTAGCTTTCAATCCCTAAAACAACAGACCGTCTCGGATGAGGTTCATTTTCCTACAACCAAAGGAGACCCAGAGGCGTCGCACAGGAAACATCAGAGGATAGTAAAACAAAGTGAGCGTGAAAAGTTAAAAATTTGCTACTTTTTCTAAGAGAAGAGAGGAGTTGGGTGGATTATATATTCTGCACAATCATACTCTCAGTGTTAAATGGAGTTCAAACTCCATGTCTGAATGTCTTCTCATTCATTCCCTCCATCAGAGATATTTATAAACCAAATAAAGAGTGATATGCATGCTGATGTGAGTTACAACTGCACACCCCGCCCCCTCAAACACACACACACACACACACATTTATTTGATCACCATTTAAACCACTTGTCACATGAACAATGTAAACTCACAACAAACTGAGTGCACACACCAAATCGTAGTGAGCATACTATCTAGACAGCACACAACAGATATGGTGCTGTCTAGATAGGCAGCTCACTAAGGTTTTGGAACACAACCTGCTGGCGCGTGCACACAGTAAATGTACAGTATGAGTAGAAAGTGAGCAGAAAGTGACTTACCTTTGGAGTAGAGGGACTTGGGCGAATCGAGGTCGATATCCGCGCTGAACAGCGTTGTGAAATCAGAGGGCATCGCAGTGCCTCCGATCCGCCACGAAAATGACAGACTTGCTCTTCAACCGCAGTTTAGTTTTGCCGAAACGAAAAACGAAAACAAACAAGAGACAGGTACAGAAAAAGCTGGCAATGACACTTTTTGAGTGTCATAAATAAAGTGCTTGTGTCGCTCTGCGCTCTTCGTAATGTGTGTGTGTGTGTGTGTGTGTGTGAGTGAGTGTGTGTGTGTGTGTGCGTGTGTGTGTACACAGCCAGCACGACTCTGTTTAGTTTGTGTGTTTCCTCTGCGGCCCCGCCCACTCCACGCGTCATCACTTCAAGAGCAATACTTTCAAAACACAGATTAATTAGACTTCATTACCAACCTGTCTTACGTTTTTGGAATGATACATTCAGAGATATAGAATCAGAAAAATTGCTTTTTGAAGGTAAATGGGTTTTTTTGTACAATGATTATAATTATGAACTTACTTGATATGGTCATTAACCATATAAATTTATGGCTATGTTTGATCCATTATCATCTTTGTCCCCTTGAGAGACAATGAATATGAAATGGGATACAATTGACCCTTTGCAAAGACCCGCCCCCTTTAGTTACTGTTGCTATGTCCGACAAACCATGCACTCTTGTGCCACACATCATGTTCTCATACAGTGAAAAATACATAACGGTGCAAAAAGGACACTGACAACGCATTGACAGACAGTTTCATATTTAAAATATTGTAATTTTTTAAAGAAGTTTAAACAATAAATAGCGTCTAGTGTGTCTTTAATGTGTCGTGACAGATCGCTGTAGCTCCTCGTGAAACGATCATCTCTTCATACTAGTTCATTTATAGCATCAAATAAACGTGAATGAACATCAGAAGGAATGTTGTTTCAAGCGACGTTCAAGTTCACCAACATTAATCTACTAACTCCCCTGACCGCTTCGTCGGATAAAATGTCGGATTCAGGGTTATGATTGGTCAGATCGCCTGTCAATCAAACTGTTTGCAAAGGGTCAATTATGTTATATGCATGTTATAATGTAAAAAAGCAAATATAGCACAAGCACACTTTTCAAGAAAATATTTCACAAAAAGAAGTTTGCACACTTTTTGCTTGTCAAATGTTACTCAGGAAAGCAAACATGTATAACAAAGCACCCAATCAGTGTGTCATGCCATCATGATGCCAATGTTCTTGGGAAAAACTCAACCGTTATTGTCTAGGGACAACGCAGGCTGTGAGGACACAGGACTGTTTGACACAACTTTTGGCAGCTTGACACATGATTCATGTTCAGCAGATTCACCATTGTCCTCACACAATGGTGGTTAAAGGGATAGTTCACCCAAAAATGAAAATCTTGTCATTGTTTACTTTGTGGGTGAACTATCTCTTTTTAATGAATCAGGATTACATTGGGAATCCTTTTAAAGGGGACCTATTTTCACACGATGTAATGTAAATCTCTGGTGTCCCCAGAATGTGTCTGTGAAGTTTCAACTCAAAATACCCCACAGATCATTTATTATAGCTTGTCAAATTTGCCCATATTTGGGTGTGAGCAAAAACATGCTGTTTTTGTATGTCCCTTTAAATGCAAATGAGCTGCTGCTCCTGGCCTGCTTTCCAGAAGTGGGCGGAGCTTTAACAGCTCACACTTCGGTTGCTCAACAACAACAAAGCTGGAGAATCTCACGCAGACAAAATGAGGATTGTCAGTAACAGTGTTCAGCCTTACATTGTTCAAACCGGAGTCGACACTGATGGAGAGACTCAGGAAGAAGTTACAACTTTTAGACGTTTCTGAATGGTTAGTGGATAAATTTATGTAGTTGCTGTGGAGTTGATTCAACTCATCACTAGCATGTGTCGTCATGTTAATCATTTGTTCAAATCCAGTGTTGAATTGACCCTCGTTTGTGAAGCAGTTCGGCATAAAATGACGGCATCAACAACACTCCCCTTTGTTGTGTGTCCTCGGGGGCGGGGTTTATGTAAATTGTGGGGTTTGTGATGTCACCAATCCAGGAAGAAGCTTGTTGTAGTCCTTAAAAAGCGATTTCTGTAAAAGAAAAAATCTCTCTTTGCTCTGAACTTTGAGTGTCATGACTTTGCAGATGTTGTTTCTGCTCAAACAGCAACATTACACACTAACTCAAGTTAAAAAAGTGAAATCATAATCAAAGACGCCTTTAAAGTTCAATTCAACTCCTGAATTTGTTTGAGGTAACATTCAAATTTGAATGTAAGGAAGCAGAATTCAAGACAGTAATCGGCTTGTCAATACAAACTTTGAACGTATAAAACTTTAAGAAGCCTTGAAATGATGACGTCAGCAGTTGTTGACATTTACTCGTTTTACAGCCATTAATAAATTAATTACAGCATCGTATCATTAAATACCAACGTGTTAATTAAATTGAAAGCAAATTAGATTAGCTGATCAACTTAGATAGTTTTACAATTGACAAATCAGCACAAAATCTACATTGATTATAGTTATAACAACTATATAATACTTTTTATATTCTTGTGTGATATATATTCAGTTGTCTTTCATATTAATACCCGGATACTGTCACTCAACCATATAACACTCAGACCTCGTACCACAGCAATAATAATTCTCTATCTCAGCCCTGCCATTATTATATTCACAAAGTTCACAACATTTGTGAGGTAAACTTTTAGTTACTTTTATAATTAAATTTGACAAAATGTTCACATGGGTCAAACCTTAGTTTTTATAGCCCTGTATAATTTTATCTGTACTAGATTTATAACTTTGTAGACCACACGGAGCTTTATTACTCTACAATGGACATATCAGCCAAACATTAAGGTCATTCTATGATGATTCATGAGGTGATATCAGATTTATTTGCCCTCTATTTACAAATAGATTATGTTGGAATCTTTGTATTTGAGTTCAGAAAGACTCAAATGAATTTTTCAGTACACATATTAACTGAATATAATTAGTTAAATCATTTAAATAAGCAAATAAATTAAGCAATAATGAACAGACAAATAAATAAAAAATGTACGAATGTATGAAGTAACACTAAACAGGATAAACAGCGCCATCTGGTGTCCAGCAAACAAAACTGACAACAATGCCAATGCATTCGCATATAAAAAGCATACTATTTTCGTGATTGTATATTAATTTTATCTAAGTTAAAATATTATTACATTGCAGTGCTCATGTAAAACCAAGAAACTATGCGTCTGTGTGGTTTAAAAACACAATAACATGATATTAAAGGGTTAGTTCACCCAAAAATGAAAATTCTGTCATGTCGTTTCACATCCATAAGACTTTTGCTCATCTTGGGAACACAAAAGAAGGTTTTTTTAATGAAATCTAAGAGTTTTCTGTCCCTCCATAAAGATCCAACTTAACTTACACGTTCAAGGTCCAGAATGACAGAAAAGACATCGTTAAAGTTTTCCATGTGACTCCAGTGGTTTAACATCAATTTTATGAACGCGAGTGCTCTGTTTGCGCAAATAAACGCATGCGTGTTATGTTTAGACGTTTTGCACATAATTACAAAAAAATAATAATTTACTACTTTATTACAAAATAATATTATCCAAAGATTGGAACACTTTTTGGATAACATTATTTTGTGGTAAATTATGTTTTTTTGCTCAAACAAAGCACACGCGTCGCTTCATAAAACTGAGGTTAAACCACTGGAGTCACATGGATTACTTTAATGATGTCTTTACTGTCATTCTGGACCTTGAAAGTGGCAGTTGCATTGGATCTATAGGGACAGAAACCTCTCGGATTTCAATAATATATCATCATTTGTATTTTGAAGATGAACGAATGTCTTACGAATGTGCAACGACACGAGGGTGAGTAATTGACCCTTCGCCATCAGTTTGATTGACAGGCGATCTGACCAATCATAGCCCCAGAATCCGCCATTTTGTCCGACAAAGCAGTCCGGTGAGTTAGTAGATTAACGTTGATGAACTTAAACTCGCGTCTTTCCGCGCTTGAAACATCATTCCTTCTGATGTTCATTCATGTTTATTTGATGCTATAAACGAACTAGTATGAAGAGATGATCGGTTCACGAGGAGCTACAGCGATCTGTCACGACACATTAAAGAGACACTATACGCTATTTATTGATTAAACTTCTTTAAAAAATTACGATATATTAAATGTGAAACGGTCTGTCGATGTGTTGTCAGTGTCCTCTTTGCTCCAGGATGTATTTTTCACTGTATGAGAACATGATGTGTGGCATGAAAGCGCATGGCTTGTCGGACATAGCAACAGTAACTAAAGGGGGCGGGTCTTTGCGAAGGGTCAATTTAGCAACAGGAATATTAGGCTGCTGTCACTTTAAGTACTGACGCATGGATCCATTATTCTGTTACACGTGTTTTTTATGCGCACTTACTGAATGTGTTTTCGTGAATACTCGCCATTTTGACATTATTTTGTGTGTATTTGATTGTTTAAGCGCAATAAGCAGCGAAAAAGAACTCAATTTAGTACTTTGGATATGAACATAAAATCTACGAGAATGAGTAAAATTGTGCAATACGCCCAATCCCTGCTCAGTCTTGTCTGTCGACATGTTGTCAGTGTCCTCTTTGTATTTTTCACTGCGTGAGAAACCCTTTAAGCGTCAATAATTAATGACAGATTTTATTTTTGTGTGAACTAACCCTTCAAGCGTCAATAATTTGTTCGCTTTTCCATTTCGATGGTCAGGGTGTAATTCCTCCTCCAATCCAGTGGGCGCTCGTGTGCGTCACGCTGAAGCGTCACTGCGGGTAACACACGAAGCAGTAGCGGAACAAGCGGCGCAGCGTCCATGAAACTGGCGTGCTGAGCAACAGAAAAACAATATTTCTTCCATAAGTACTCGGATTTATTGAGTGAAAATGCCGGACTTAGCGGTAGAAAAGGTCGTCGTTCATCCCTTGGTGCTGCTGAGTGTCGTGGACCATTTTAACAGGTAAATATTGAGTGTTGTGATGGTGCTGTAGGAAAACTGTTAACTCACTGTCATTATGTGTCAATGGAAGTAGCCGCTACAAGCTAAAGGCTAACTGGATATAATCACAGACTAAGTAAAAACATGAAAAGAAACACAATTTTAAGAGTTACCATAGGCATATTATGGATATTAACTTAATAACATGACATTTTATATTATAAAGTCGTCCTGCAGTTAGACCGATATCTAAGTTATGATTGTTAACATTATGTACAGATGATTTTACTCGCAAGTAGAGCTGTAAGCTTTTTAAAACATATATTGTTATAATTGAAATCATATTATATAATTTCAATAATAATGTATTCCTCGTTTTCTTTGTATTGGCTTCATTTCTTCTGATACTTAACTTGCTATATGACATATCTATCAATAACAGCATTTAAATGCTTTCTGAACATGGTCTGACATGGTGTATTTGTTCAAAGAGCCATAAATAAACACTGTATTTGTAAATCTTGTCTTTGTTTCATAGGATCGGTAAAGTTGGCAGCCAGAAGCGAGTTGTGGGAGTTCTGCTGGGCTCATGGCACAAGAAAGTGCTTGATGTGTCCAACAGCTTCGCCGGTATGTTTGCATGTCTTGCTGTCAAATACATTTCTTTCCTGTGGAAATACAGCGTGAGTAATGTTCAGTAATTGTGTGGCAGTGCCTTTTGATGAGGACGACAAGGATGATTCCGTTTGGTTCCTCGACCACGACTATCTGGAGAACATGTACGGCATGTTCAAGAAAGTCAACGGTGAGATTGCGTCACTGTACGCTTCAGGAACCGTTGTTGTATTTTATGCTCTTGTATGCTTTATTGAGTCTGTCATTGGTATAGAACATCATGACCTCAAATCCAACGTCTAATTGAGTTATTTCTTTACATTTTAGCAAGGGAGCGAATAGTTGGGTGGTACCACACGGGCCCAAAGCTGCACAAGAATGATATTGCCATAAATGAGCTCATGAAACAGTACTGCTCTAATTCGGTATGTAATACTGCTTATTTTAATACTCTTTAGCTTAGTTTATACTGTCTGTATCAGGGTGAATGTGACAAAAAGCTTGTCTGGGTAATGTTTCGTTCAAAAATAAGATAAAAATATATATAATATTTTGCATTATATATATATATATATATATATATAATTTTATATATATATATATATTTTATATATATATATATATATATATATATATATATATATATATATATATATATATATATATATAATGTTTTCTTTTTATCTGCAATATCTTTATATTTAATAATATTTTTGCGTATGTTTTTTAAGTAATACACATTTTATTTAAATAATTTGTATTAATAAAAAATATAAACAAGGTTTGTTTTACTTCCATTTACTTAATTCCCACTATCATTGTCATTACTGTTATTTTACTGAATGCTTTAACTACTTACAGTACAACAAATATTACTATGATGTGTAATTTACAATTTCAGTCTTGTATTAATTATTATTATTTTGATTTACAGTAACTGGATTTGGCCGAATATTCCTAATGTTTAAATAAAAAATCTTAATGTTTCTGAAAATAGGCTTAGTTTCAGTTATGCAAAATATAATTTCCTATTTTTCATTTCTGATTTTGGGTTGAAATCCATCCTGTTCATGTTCTTGACATGTTTCGTGAGGTTCAAGCGCTTCATTTAAGCATATTAAAATCTTTTGTATTTCCCAGGTTTTAGTCATTATTGATGTGAAACCCAAAGACCTCGGGTTGCCAACTGAAGCTTACATCTCAGTGGAGGAAGTGCATGATGTGAGTACTTGTATCATGTTGTACGTTATGGTTAACATCTCTCATGTTAATTGTTGACATTTATTTTTTGCTGAAGGATGGAACTCCCACGTCTAAGACGTTTGAACATGTGACCAGTGAGATCGGAGCAGAGGAGGCGGAGGAAGTGGGTGTAGAGCATTTGTTGCGGTAAGACGGAGACGAACGTGTACATTAATTATTCATTTTAAATGTATTAAAGTGCCTTTATTATGCTTTTTTGGATAATACCTTTCATGCAGTGTGTCACATACACTACCGTTTTAAAAGAAGTTTCATCTGCTCACCAAGGCTGCGTTTATTTATTAAAAAATACAGTAAAAATGGTAATATTGTGAAACTATTATTACAATTTAAAATAGCTGTTTTCTATTTGAATATATATTTTACAAATTAATTTATTCCTGTGATGATTTTCAGCATCATTCCTCCAGTCTTCAGTGTCACATGATCCCACATGAAAATGCTGATTTGCTGCTCAAGAAACATTTAATGTGTACAATTGTACAAAATATTTGTGTAAATTGTTTTTCAGGATTCTTTGATGAGTAGAAAGTGCAAAAGAACAGAGTTGATTTTTAAAAACAGTCTTTTGTAACATTATAAATGTCTTTACTGATCGGTTTAATACATCCTTGCTGAGTAAAAGTATTCATTTCTTTAATTTCTTCTCAAAAAAATAAAAATTCTTACTGACCCTGAACTTTTGAACGGTAGTGTATAATGTTACAAAAGCTTTGTATTTCAGATAAATGCTGTTCTTTGGAAAAAAAAGTGTTTTCAACATTGATAATCAATGTTTCTTGAGCACCAAATCATATCAGAATGATTTCAGAAGGATCATGTGACACTGAAGACTGGAGGAATGATGCTGAAAATTCAGCTTTGATCTCAGGAATAAATTACTTTTGTCAAATATATTCAAATAGAAAGCAGTTATTTTAAATTGTAATAATATTTCACAATATTACTGTGTTTACTGTATTTTTAATTAAATAAATGCAGCCTTGGCGGCAAACGAAACTAATTTTAAAACTCGTACCGATCCCAAACTTTTTGAATGGTAGTGCAGCTGTTTGTGAACTTTGAAAGTTCACAACAAATGAAGTTAATAGCTATGTAAGTTGTGAATTTAACAGAGCAGGCTCTCAGAAAGGCAGGGTTTAGGGTTTCAAACCGTTTCAGACACTGAGAAAAGACGTGATGCTGCGATGTCTGAGAAAATAAGTGTTTTTTGACCGTGGGTGCATGTAAACTTGTTGTAGGAGACTCCAAAACAACATTAGAAACCTTTAAAATGGCATAACAGGAGCACTTTAAAACATCTATAAGCTTATTTGTTCTCTCGATGATTTCTTGCAGTGATATCAAGGACACAACGGTCGGCACTTTGTCGCAACGCATCACCAATCAGGTGCATGGCCTGAAAGGGCTCAACTCCAAGCTGTTGGATATCAAGAGCTACCTGGAGAAGGTTGCAACCGGCAAACTGCCCATCAACCACCAGATCATTTATCAGCTGCAGGACGTGTTCAATCTGCTGCCTGATGTCAACCTGCAGGAGTTTGTCAAGGCCTTCTACCTTAAGACCAACGACCAGATGCTTGTGGTCTATCTGGCCTCGCTCATCCGCTCTGTGGTGGCTCTCCATAATCTCATCAATAACAAAATCGCCAACCGCGATGCAGAAAAGAAAGAGGGCCAAGAGAAAGATGACAGCAAGAAAGAGAAGAAGGATGAGAAGGATAAAGATAAGGACAAAGACAAGGAGAAGGGAGACGCAACAGCCAAGAAAGATGACAAAAAGGAAAAGAAATGAACCTGAACTGGCATGAACTTGGGCTTACACAATCTTGGCTGAATAAGGGAGGAATTCTGCATTTCTTTGCCTCCTCGGTTAACAATCTCCAGTCTAAATTGGGCATTGTGTCTGTCTTTTTGATATAAAGGACTTGTATTCTGTTTTCATTAAAAGAGAGAAATTCATTGGGAACTTTTCCTTTTTTGATGTTTTGGTCCTGATCGAGATTGACCTGAATTTACATTATAGTACCATTATTATACCATCAGAATGTCCAGACGGGTGTCCAGTGTTACAGCAAAGTCCAACTGCAGCCCTGTTATTGTGTCATTGTATTTACACTGACGAGATTTTCTTTTTTTATCATAAAAAGCAGTGTCAAACAAGCTCCTGTGGCCTGACCTGTTTTATTTTGCTCACTACATGCAAAGCGTACAGTTTATTACAAGTTCACAAAGAGCGAATTCTCAACATGCCGACTGCAGTGTTCGTTTAAACACTTGCTAGTTTATAAAAGAACTTGTTTCAGAAATAATATGCTCTCTAGAAATGGTACATTTTGCTTTTCCTGAAAAGAAAATTAAAATTTGATCAAAACTACCTTGTTTTATTTTATAACTACAGTTATGTTAAAATTCAGCTACAGATATTAATTTTTCTGCTGACTAAGTAAGTAAAGACAGAACGGTAGATGGAGCAGGAGATCAGCTTATACATGCGTTACAGTCCAATGACAGGACTAGGTATTCCTGTCACTATGATGAGATTCTTCTGCTTCTTTCTTCTTACATTTGATGCCAAAAAGACTGAGGATCTTCACCAACATCAGGTCGACGATTTCCTCTTCCTCAGAAGGCTGAGTATCAGAAAAGTAATTTCAGTTATTACAACCACAGTGACTGTTTGTTCTCGCAACTTACCCTGATCTGCCACAACTTTAAAACCACCTGTGGGTTTTAAACGCCCTTGTGCTGCCAAAACAGCTCTGATACACTGAGGCGTGGACTTCAGCCAAACACAATGGGAGTTATATTAAATATCCACGCTCTTCCAAACTTTATAATGGGAGTGAATGGGGCTCGAGATTTGCGTAAGGCCGTTACCGGAAGCCAGTGATTATACTCTAAAAAGTTTTAATGTGGATATTTTTCTCACAAAAACCCATCACTTTGCTTCAGAAGGCCTTTATTAACCCCCTGGAGTCATATGGATTACTTTTATGATGGATGGATGTGCTTTTTTGGGCTTCAAAATCAAGAGTGCCATTCACTACCATTATAAAAGGAAAAGCCAGGATATTTTTTAAATATATCTTTGTGTTCGTCTGAAAGAAGATATTCGTATACACCTAAGATGACTTGAGGATGAGTAAATCATGGGATAATTTTCATTTTTTGGTGAATTAACTCTGTAAGTCCAGCGAGTTGCGAGGTGTATTGAATTTATTGGTCAGGCATATTCCATAGATCAGAGATGGAGAACTTTGAATTCAGAATTCAGCTCCAACCTTAATCAAACACACCTGAACAAGCTAATTAAGGTCTTCAGAGTAAATGGAAAGCTACAGTCAGTCGAGTTTTTACCAAGATTTGAGCTAAACTGCAGGACTGAAGTTGCTCAACCCTGCCATCTGGGGAATTTGGAGGCCAAGGCCTTTCCTGGCCTCAAAACCATTCCTGAAGCAGTTTTTGCAGTGTGCACAGGGCATGCTCTGCAACTTCTCTGCATCTTTAGGTATTTGGTAAATGTAATAATACAATCAATGTTATTCACTTCACCTGTCAGGGGTTTCAATGTTGTGGTGTAGCCGCATTTACATTGGTTCGAATGACCCAATTCCGATTTTTTTCCCCTCCTACAAGCCACAGGTTGGATATAACCCATGAATGTGTAAGGAGGAAAAAAAGCTCATGGATTCCAATATTCTCAGGTTTCAGGCCTCATTCATATATAGAAATACATACATTTGAGTCAATGCGAGACATATGTAACGATGGCAAATGACCTTTAAAGATTGCATCCTTTGCAAATCGTGCCATTTTTGCTTACTTTTCAAGCTTCAATATGTCTACCTTGGGTTGTTTCACCAAGTTATAATGTAAATACAGATATAGGTCACTTTTAAATAAAGATCTAAGCTGGTCATCAAAACAAATTGGATATAGTCGACAAATCGGAGCTGGGCATCGAAGCCTGTAGTGTAAATGCGGCTTAACAGCAACTAGTTAAAACGAAATATGAAAGTGACTCCTGTAACACCTGGTGATTCTCCTGTTCGTCACTGAACGCCTCAAGGATGACTGAGACAAAGAGGGTCAGTATCACAAACGTAATGAAGATGACACAAGTAGAAATGATGAGAGCGCCAAGCACGGGATCAGAATCCATCACCTGTAGAGATAGCATGAAAGTGACAATAAAGCAAAAGCTTTTCAGTAATACTTACAATAAAGTGTAATTTGATGAGAATGAGCAATATATTTTTTACAGCATTTATTAACCTACGTTAATGCTAGTTTATAAAAATGTTCTTGTTCATGTTAGCTCCACAGTACATTAATGTTAAGTAAACACTAAGATAAATATTGTAGGAGAATTGCTCAATGTTAAGTAATGTGGTTAACTGATGAAATCTTACTGTAAAGTGTTACCAGCTTTTCTGTGTTACTTTCCAAGTCTTGGCCTGTAAATCGTTTTACGTACCTCATCATAGTTGAAGATGCCGAACTGCAAACTGAAGATTGTCTTGAACGCATCTGGGAACGTTTTGTATGAGTACAGCTTCCATCCGAATATTAGATTGCACTGTCGAAAACAAATAAATGGTATTAATTCTTAAAAAAAAAAAAGAAGAAGAAGACTGAATCACACCTAAAACGCACCTTTTCTGCTTTTTAAAATATGGTTTGATTTTCAAAAGAAAAAAGTAGAAATTGTTTGTGGTACTGTGGCTGCTTATAGAGCTAAAAGATGACTTGCAATTTTTCAGTGTTAAGACACTTTTATGAGCCTATTTTACCAAAATAGTATTTTAAAGTATTGATAATTCTAATTTTTATATTTCAGTTTATTTTAAATGATCCATGCACATCATTTTTTTTTTTAAATTCATGTGCTCATCTTTCCTCCGATGATGCGTTTACTGGTATGAGGGCGGGACAACCTGTCACTCACATCAGATCCACCAATAGCAAACCACAACCATCTAACGAACCAATCAATTCATGGTTTTCCCGACGTCACACCCACATGGAGGGCAGAACAAGGCTTTCCTCCAATGCCTGCCAGTGATTTTCACCAGGTTTGTACTAAGTACTAATGAAGACAGTAATATTAAAAGAGCAAATTTAATATACACCTTATTGATGATGCATACAGGTGCTGGTCATATAATTAGAATATCATCAAAAAGTTGATTTATTTCACTAATTCCATTCAAAAAGTGAAACTTGTATATTATATTCATTCATTACACACAGACTGATATATTTCAAATGTTTATTTCTTTTAATTTTGATGATTATAATTGACACCTAAGGAAAATCCCAAATTCGGTATCTCAGAAAATTAGAATATTGTGAAAAGATTCAATATTGATGACACCTGGTGCCACACTCTAATCAGCTAAATAACTCAAAACACCTGCAAAGGCCTTTAAATGCTCTCTCAGTCTAGTTCTGTAGACTACACAATCATGGGGAAGACTGCTGACTTGACAGTTGTCCAAAAGACGACCATTGACACCTTGCACAAGGAGGGCAATACACAAAAGGTCATTGCAAAAGAGGCTGGCTGTTCACAGAGCTCTGTGTCCAAGCACATTAATAGAGAGAAGAAGGGAAGGAAAAGATGTGGTAGAAAAAAAGTGTACAAGCAATAGGGATAACTGCACCCTGGAGAGGATTGTGAAACCAAACCCATTCAAAAATGTGGGGGAGATTCACAAAGAGTGGACTGCAGCTGGAGTCAGTGCTTCAAGAGCCACTACGCACAGATGTATGTAAGACATGGGTTTCAGCTGTCGCATTCCTTGTGTCAAGCCACTCTTGAACAACAGACAGTGTCAGAAGCATCTCGCCTGGGCTACAGACAAAAAGGACTGGACTGCTGCTGAGTGGTCCAAAGCTATGTTCTCTGATGAAAGTAAATTTTGCATTTCCTTTGGAAATCAGGGTCCCAGAGTCTGGAGGAAGAGAATATAAACGCAACACTTGTTCTCGTTAAGCTTTTATCCATAGAAAACCATTATTTAACACATTGCATACATATTCTGGGCTCATCTCGCCTGTATATAGTATTCATCATCAATAAGGTGTATAATGAATTTGGTCTTTTATTATCACTGTTTTAGTACATTTTAAGTGTTTTTCACATTAAGCATTTTAAAATGTTTGACTGTTTTTAGTGATTGAAATCCTGCAGCAGGTGCTGAATATGGACCTTGCATTTTATTCTCATACTGTATTTATGCTTTTCTTCTTTAGAGATTGACATGCCTGTAATGCAGTTCTATGGATGTTTTGCCCGTCCGGTCTCCATACCAGTCACGTGACTGAAAACTATGAATTCCTGATGGACGAAATCATGTCCTAGCCTACATTTTTTTTCCTCATTCAAGAAGCCGTTTCACTCGGATGTACATCACAATAGGAAAGAAAAAACTATCACACCTTCCGTTTCATGCTGACTTGCTTGACATGCTAAACCGTTATTGACAGTAAAAAGTTGTCGCCCCTTACAGTGAGAGAATAAGCCAAGAGGATAATGAAGATAACCACAATGAAACTGGACATATCGTTCCATGCCCGCTGCAGTGAGGAGGTGATGAGGTGCAGTTTAGGGTTGAGTCTCAGCAGATGCCAGAGTTTTACACAGGCCAGAAGAACCAGGAAAGCCATGAGATATCCCAGAATGACATCTATGACAGCTGTGTCATGGAAACTGGGAAACCTGCAAGACAGGAATAGCCTTTTTACCATGTTCAGTTCACTCATCCATCCATCCATCTATGTAAGGATGTTCAATTCATGTTCAAAACATTAGAAAGAAAAGATCTACTTACTGATCTTTGTGTTTCTGGTAGTACTCAATGTCTTTGTCTCCCTGCACTGTTCTCTTGATGAACACTGACAATGAACTCCAACTTAAAATGATGATGGCCAGGTCTAACAGATTCCACTTGTTTTTGAAATACGCCCATTTCTGCCGCTTCAACAGCTTTCCCTGTTCAACCCCAAATGCGAATGGTTTAATATGAATTCAACGAGCATTGCAATTTAAGGAACGGTTCACCCGAAAGTTCAATCTCAATCATTATTTACTTAAGTACTCCTTTATTCTGTGAAACAAAAGGAGGAGACGTTTAGACATGATGTTCAAGCTGCTTTTTTCCATATAAAGAAAATTAATGGTCAGTCAAGCTGCAAAAATAATAAAAAAAGGAGTCCTAAAAGTCAAAAAGCTTCTACATTCCAAATATTTCAGTTTGTTCTTCGCAAACGCTGATGTATGGCTTAAGAGGAGTTGAAATATAGCACACAAGTCAGAAGGTCTACTGTTATGGTTTCTTTTTATCAGTTTTGGAGCTTGACAGCCCCTGGTCATGGTTCACATTCATTATATTGAAAAGAGCTGCATGAACATTCTGCTTTTGTGTTCCACACGGTTTACATGACTGTTTAACAGACTTTTGGCCATTCATTTACACACCAAAGGCCTGAAAATGGGGACCTGAAAATGCAAACTTTTGAAAATGGGATACAAAGTGCAAGTTTTTGAAAACGGTATCGTTATCGTCTGTGTAAACTACAAAAACATGAATTTGTGAACACAGTTTTGCGTTTTCGTGTTCAGTCTATAGGTGTGTAGTGTTTCTTTACAAAATGACATCCCCAATTACTGCCCTGGCATGAAAAATAGAGCGTTTTCGCGGATCCGTGTGAACGTTGTACGCGAAAAACTTTTCTGTTTTTAGAACATTGTTGCGTAAACAGACCCTTAAAGGGTTAGTTCACCCAAAAATAAAAATTCAAAAAGATCTTTTTGATGAAAACTAAGCGATTTCTGTACCTCTGTACGTAACTACTTTGACAGACCTCGAAAAGTTCATAAAGAGATCATAAAATTAATCCATATGAATTGAGCGGCTTAATCCAAATTTTCTGAAGAGACACGTTTAATATATGATGAACAGATATAATTTATTCACATATAAACTTTCATCAACTCACACATTAGTTGTGGTAAACTGAAGCTCAAGCATGCTCACTTGACATGTGATAACCAGTGAGGTTCGCTGTCGTGTATGTGATGCAGCATGTGTGAGCGTCAGCAAGAAGTTTGTTCTCACGAGTCGAGCAGGTTTGGTTGAGCTTCTGTTTATGTTCAATGATCAATGTTTATATGTGAATAAAAGCCTAAATCTGTTCATCATATAAAAGTGATCGGGTCTCTTCAGAAGATTTGGACTAAACGGCTCATTTCATATGGATTAGTTTTACAATCTCTTTATCAACTTTTTAAAGCGTCAAAGTGTCAGTTGTGTAGCTGTCAATGGAGGGACAGAAAGCTCTCAGATTTCATTAAAAAGATCTTAATTTGTGTTCCAAAGATGAATGAAAGTCTTACAGGTTTGGCACGACATGAGGGTGAATGTTATGAATTCGTTCCGTTGTCCTTCATCCACCTTCCACCAGAGGTCGCCCGCTCATATCATGGACTCCATATACCACACTACATTTCCCATAAGTCCCTTATGTTGATTACGGTCCAGCTGCAACCAATCTAGTTTACTATTTAAGTTAACCCTACTACATTTGTTATTTGCGAAGTATTGTTATTCCTGTAACTTTTCTGAGTGCTATCCTTGTCTTGTTTTGCCTGTTTACGGCTCCTGCCTGTTTCATCTTATTGTTGTTTATCTGCCTGCCTTTTTGACCTTAGCCTGGAGTATTACTACGTGTTTGCCTTTTCCCTGCTACTTCTATTTGCTGTTGAGTTGACCATTGCCTGTCTGACTACGTTTTTGTAAATAAAGCTGCACTTGGATCAAATCCCGTTGACTCCCCGTTACAGTGAGTAAATGATGACAGAATTTTCATTTTTAGGTGAACTAACCCTTTAAAAATAAAGGTTCTTTATTGGCATCAATGACTAGGTGCAGAACTTGTAACATCTATAGAACCTTAATAGGTTCTTTATAGTCGAAAAATGTTCTTTAGATTATTAAAACTGAAAAGTTCTTTGGGGTTCTCAAAATGCTTCTTCTAAGGCATTTGCTGTGAAAACCTCCTTTTCGAACCTTTCATTTTATTTTTTGTACTGGGGAAAGAAAGTCATATGCTTTTGGGAAAAACTATCCCTTTAAAAGTTCAATGAAATGAGAGACAGCTGACCTGCAAAAACATGTAGTAGACGATGAAGAGGAAATAAAAGACCTGAGAGGCCATGAGAACCGACTGAAAGCCACCTGTGGACTGGTAGAGTCGGACACTCTGCACCACGCTGTGAAACTGAAATGCGCCTGTAAAATAAGAAGTGTAAGCTCGGCTTTGCAATAAAACATGTTTTTAAATGGGATTGTTCTTTTTCCTCACCCACAGCAGTGCTCTCCAGGATCAGCGTGACAATGCAGAACAGATTGACATTAGCATTGTACACCGTAAACTCTGTAAAAACCGCCCTTGTGTACATATCCAACCAGGTGGAGTTAAATAGATGTTGAAGCTTCCTGTTGGTTGAAGGGAGGTATATGGTTAGGATGGTATGCATAAAATATAACATTTTGACATATACCCCAGACATTAAACTGCATGATACCTGCAATTAAATGAAAATGTATTAAAGCTTAAATTTATATTTATTCCATTTACCTAAATTTGAAAAAAAGTGCTTTTTTGACCCACTTAAGTACTTAAATATATCATTATATGTACTTGATTTCATATTTATTGAAGTGTATTGCTGAATTAACTAACAAACATTTATGGAAAACTAAAATATATAATTTATATTGAAATAGTGTCATGTGTATTTAAATGTATTTGTAATCAAACATTTGTAATGCTGAAATTGCAACTTAGTACATTTAAAATATATGAACTTTAAATGTAATTAATTATGCTTTAGTATGTTTGTGCTAATTTAAAACATGACAAGATTATTCAAACATAATTAGGTATAATGTACATTTAAGTAAAAAGTTCATTTTACATTATTACACAGGGTATTTTAAGTGGACTTAAGTGTTTTAAAATACATTTAGGGCCGGTATCACAGACAGGGATAAGACTAAGCCAGGATTAGGCCTTAGTTCAATTAACACATTTAAGTAGCTTTTAAAAGCGTACACTGGAAAAAAATCATTACTGGTGTGAATCGTGAGACAAAACAATGATATTGGCATATTTTAAGATTTGTCAGTACAAGTTGCTTTCAGTTAAAACAGCTCGAATATGCATTTTAGTCTGAGACTAGCTTAAGCGTAGTCTGTGAAACTGGGGGTTAAAGTGTACTGTCTTTAAGTACACTTAAGTGGACATTTAAGCACACTTTTTTCACTGCACTATGGCCCGGTTTCACAGACAGGGTTTAGCCTAAACCAGGATTAGGCCTTAGTTCAGTTAGGGCATTTAAATAGCTTTTATGAACGTACACTACAAAAACACTTCACTGGTGTGCATCTTGAGACAAAAAAATGGCACCGACATATTTTAAGATATGCTGCTTTCAGTTAAAACAGCTCAAACATGCATTTTAGTCTGGGACTAGCTTAAGCCTTGTCTGTGAAACCAGGGGAACATGTTCAAGTTGATGCGTTAATTAAAGGATAAAGGGTAACATTTTCCGGTAACAATACTTTCTGCTGTCCCAATTCAGTGTGCAGAGTCACAGAGCCTAATAGAGAGCCCTTGGCTGCATCTGAAATCACATACTTCCCTACTGTAACGATCGTCAGCTGAAGTGCCTGGGACAACCTCTAGAGGGCACTTCACTTTAGACTATACACCACACACTCACACTCTCATTCATTCACACAGACTACATTTCCCATAAGCCCCGTACCCAGTCACTGATTACCACACCAGCTGTAACTCATCACCCACACCATATAAGCATCCATTCACTGCGAAGTCTTGATTAGGTTCCCTGTCAGTTCTGAGCATTATTTCCCGTGTCTTGTTTTCCTGGCTCTGTTTCCTGCCTGTCTGTCCCGGTTTTGATTGTTTGCTGCCTACCCTGTTTGACTCACTGCTTTGGATTACTGGACTGTTGTTTGCCTGCCGCCTATACCGACCCCTCGCCTGTTTACTGACCACGAACCTGCTTACCTCTGATATTCCTGTTTGACCCTGCCTGTTACGACCATTCTGTTTTCTAATTAAATCCTGCAATTGGATCTCATGCCACTGACTTGCCCTTCATTACACCTACTATATAGTATGTGAACATACTTTTTTAGCGGTCATGAAGTAATTACTTATTCAAAATAAGTACCTACTCAAGAGAGTATGTGGGACGTCGTATTTATGCGATTACTTACCTGCTTGCGTTTTGCAGGTCAGGACCAAGGTCCATAACATAGCCTCCTCCTCTATAAAGTGTAATCATACCCCAAACGGGGGCTGCTCTGAGCGTGGACTGGCTTTGGTACTGCCAAGCTGTGACGGTGTCCTCAGAAGCATTTACAAAATTAAACTCTTCCCAACCTGGACCATAAGAGCCCATATCCTCATTTTCCCAAGAGTAAGGAGCATTGCAGTGGGGAACAGCGTGACGCATGGACTTAGCAATCTTACAAGAGTCTCTCGTCACCCTAAGTTGACGAAGACGAGCACTCCCAACAAGTTTTGAGTTTCCATCCGTTATAAAGCCTTGAAAATAAAAATGAAATAGTTATTAAACACATCAGTCATTAATGTGGCTATTAAATGGACCGCATGGGGTTGAAACTAAAGCTCTTGAGATCTTCCTGATACATAGCTTTTCCCTACTATTTGGATAGCACAAAATGGGTAGAAGATTAGTAAGAAAACCAGTCTGTTAGGAGTCATTGATGGTCCAGGACTACCTTAAAGGGTTAGTTCACCTAAAAATGAAAACTCTGTCATTAATTCCTCACCCTCATGTTGTTCCACAACTGTAAGACCTTCGTTCATCTTCAGAACACAGATATTTTTGATGAAATCAAGACTGCAAGACAATTAACACTTTCAGATGCCCAGAAAGCTACTAAAACATATTTATAACAATATCTAGTGATGGCCGATTTCAAAACACTGCTTCATGAAGCTTTATGAATCTTTTGTTTCAAATCAGTGGTTCAAAGTCACATGATTTCAGTAAACGAGGCTCCATTACATCATAAGTAATTCGAAATTTCAAAACTTCACATGACTTTGCCGGTTTGATACACGAACCGAACCATTGATTCAAAACAAATGATTCGTAAAGCTTTGTAGCAGTATTTTGAAGTCGGCCATCACTAGATATTGTTGAAAAGTCGTTATTTTGTTTTTTGGCGCACAAAAAGTATTCTTGTGGCTTTATAATATTAAGGTTGAAGCACTGTACTCACATGAACTGTTTTAAATATGTTTCTGTTCATCTGAAAGTGTTCATTTTCTTGCTGTCAATAGAGACTCACTGAACCATCGGATTTCCTCAAAGATATCTTAATTTGTGTTCTGAAGATGAACGAAGGTCTTACGGGTGTAGAACGACATGAGTGAGGGTGAGGAATTAATGACAGAGTTAGTGACAGAGTTATTTTTGAGTGAACTAACCCTTTAAATATGAAAAAAAAGATTGTTGTGCACTTTGTGTTCTTAACAAACCAAGGTAATTGAACTACCTGGATATTCTCCAAACAGGTTACTAAGAAGTACAGTATTAGCCCAGGTGAACACATCATTGTGGTTCATAGTGTCTGAAATGCCATTGCTGAAGCTCTGCCGGATGTGCTGACTGAGGTAGAATCCATTTTCATCTCGCTGACCATATGCCACCAAGAGCAGCATCCACAAGAACCCCAGAAAAACTGCAAAGGAAATACAGATCTGTGCACAACCGATTATTTACATGGTCATTGGCTAAAAGGGAACAGTTGTTTTTTCCTACCTAGAATCTCCATAATGAGTGCCCGTGCTTTCTGCTGTTTGACCATGTTTCTCCTAATCTTTTCAATATCACTGGAAGGTGGAGGCTGATAGAAGCTGCATGTACAATCCCTCTTAGCAAGTCGCACTCCATAGAGACCATCTATTGAAGAGATCATAACTGAATGTAATCTGATTAGGCTCTTTAAAAATAATATGAGAGACATTCCCTTATGAAAAACAAGTGATCCATTGCAAAAGTCCATCTGAAATCTTTTCTTTTAAATGAGCATTTATTATCAGGATCCTATGTTTAGGTCCAGTAATTTTTGTAATGATTTCACAATTTTTGAAGTTCAAGTTCACCAACGTTAATCTACTAACTCCCCTGACTGCTTTATCGGACAAAATGGTGGATTCGGGGTTATGATTGGTCAGATCGCCTGTCAATCAAACTGCAGGCGAAGGCATTAGTTGTCTGAACTCTTCGAGTGCACTTTACTTTTAGAAAGAGTACTTATTGCAGAAATAATATCCTTTAAAGAGGATTTCCGGACATTTCTAAAACCGCTAAAAGTGGTCGACCAATCCCAACACACTGGTCCAGCCTACCAATCAGAGCACATTGCACTCTTCATAGACAGGAAATACACTCACCTAAAGGATTATTAGGAACACCATACTAATACTGTGTTTGACCCCCTTTCGTCTTCAGAACTGCCTTAATTCTACGTGGCATTGATTCAACAAGGTGCTGAAAGCATTCTTTAGAAATGGCCCAAATTGATAGGATAGCATCTTACAGTTGATGGAGATTTGTGGGATGCACATCCAGGGCACGAAGCTCCCGTTCCACCACATCCCAAAGATGCTCTATTGGGTTGAGATCTGGTGACTGTGGGGGCCATTTTAGTACAGTGAACTCATTGTCATGTTCAAGAAACCAATTTGAAATGATTCGAGCTTTGTGACATGGTGTATTATCCTGCTGGAAGTAGCCATCAGAGGATGGGTACATGGTGGTCATAAAGGGATGGACATGGTCAGAAACAATGCTCAGGTAGGCCGTGGCATTTAAACGATGCCCAATTGGCACTAAGGGGCCTAAAGTGTGCCAAGGAAACATCCCCACACCATTACACCACCACCACCAGCCTACACAGTGGTAAAAAGGCATGATGGATCCATGTTCTCATTCTGTTTACGCCAAATTCTGACTCTACCATCTGAATGTCTCAACAGAAATCGAGACTCATCAGACCAGGCAACATTTTTCCAGTCTTCAACTGTCCAATTTTGTTCAGGAGATTGTCTTGACCAGGACCACACCCCTAAATGCATTGAAGCAACTACCATGTGATTGGTTGATTAGATTATTGCATTAATGAGAAATTGGACAGGTGTTCCTAATAATCCTTTAGGTGAGTATAAATAGAGAATTACTGAGACTGGGACGAGAGGTGCTGCAACAATGTAAAACATGTGAAAATGTATTTTTTTTTAACATTCAAGCATGAAAATCTTTTCTAGCAGACCCCAAAACAAAGCTATTAAAAAGGGCATAATAGGTCCCCTTTAAGATTTAAAGGACACAATTAAGCGCATTTCTTTTCACAAGTGTTGTGCCACATCCCTGACACACATACTTTCCAATTACCTGTGCAAGTGGTTGTTTTCTCACGTAAAGTATCAATAAGTTCTGCATCCTCAAAATTGATTTTTTTCACCACCAATGCAAAGAAAATTGCCAAACAAAACACCTGGCAAATGAAACACACAATAACATTGTCAAAAAAAAAACATAACATTGTAAATACAATACAAATATATAGCATTTTGAGTACTTTTACGGGCTGGGTGAAGAAGAGGCTCTCAGTGAAGGACATCGCGATGGAGATTATCCAACTGACCGAGCGATCCTTTCCGTATTTCAGTCCATACAACATTGTAAAGTACCCTGACACCACACTTATGGTTGAAACAAGAAGCCAACCCACATACACAAACCACCAGGGCAGACCCTTCTTGCTGCTGCTACGGTGTTTTTTAGGGCTCAAACTACTGGTTTGCCGCTCAACAATGGGTCTGGAGAGATTTTCCAGCAGTTTTTTCATGCTCTGGACCTGCAGTAAAACCTGGCTGTAGCACCCAGGCCTAGAAAAGCCCGAAGGCCCCAGCAGCTTCACTTCTCCCTCCAAGTTTTCAAGCTGTTTGGACAGATGATGGCTGTAGGCCCAGAAAACGGAGGAGGTTTCGTTTTTGTGTATGAAGTGTTGTTGTTCGATGAGGTTCTGCAGCTCTGACAGTAAAGAGCTGACGTCTGCCTTATCAAGGTCCTTCTCTGTTTTCAGGACGGGACATCTCATGGCATTTCCAAACAAGTATGTGATTCTCTGTATGTCCTAATGAAATGAAAAGTGGTTACACTTTATTATAGTGACCTTGTTATACATTTAAGTACTGAGTAATATTAATTAACTACATAATTAGGGTTAGTTGCTAGTTGTAATTATGCATAATTTACTGTTATTACTATAGCAATGTGTAACAGGGACACTGTAAAATAAAATATGTACATTTTGGCAAAATAATGTGGCAATAAATACATCAAGTAATTATAGTATCACCACACTCAAAAAACATTAAGTCTTTTTTTTTTATATTTATGAATGTTAATTGTTTAGTAAAAGTCCATAAGACTGAATTGAATAATTCTTGCATATTATGAACTGAGGATTTTAAATGAGTAAAATAAAAGCTAGAGCTTAATAAAACATTGTGTATAATCTTAATGGAACATTAAGTTCATGTGATTCGTATTAATGAATTTAAACATTTTCTTTTCTTTTTTTTTTATTTAAGAATACAAATCACAAACTGAAATGGTCCATTCTCTGGTTCCATTAAGATTATACAAAATGTTTTATTAAACTCTTTTATATAATTTTACTACACAATTGAAATTCTTAAATCTTTAAAAACAAAAACAAAAAAAAGGCTAATATTTTTTTTGAGTGCATGTTTGTTTGAGGTCACGGATTTATTTTTTACTTTTCTACTTTTATTCATCAAGGATGCATTTATTTGATTAAAAATGACACTAAATAATGTTGTTCTTTTGAACTTTCTATTCATCAAAGAATTATGAAAAAAAAACATTGTATTGCGGTTTCCACACTACATGAAGCAGCGCAGCAATGTGATGATAAATAATAAAAAAATATATATCTCAAGTAGCAAATCAGCAAATTAGAATGATTTCTGAAGGATCATGTGACGCTGACGACTGGAGTACTGGCTGTTGAAATCCAGTTTTGGAATAAATACAGTTTTAAAATATATTAGAACAGAAAAGTTATTTTTATTGCAATAATAATACTGTTTTTAACTATTTTTGAGCAAATAAATGCAGGCATAGGAATTATCTTTGTAAAACAAAAAAATATTCTAGGTAGTGTTCATGAGTATATACACTCTTAAAAATAAATGTTTTTTGTTACCATAGAAGAACCATTTTGGGTTCCCCAATGAACCTTTCAGTGAACAGTTCTTAAAATCATATAAAAAATAATGTGCATAACTTACATTGATAAGGAATTCTACTGTTAAATTGTTGTCGAAATATGGGATCTCCTTCTCCATCTGAGGAGGCTCAGGCTTCTTATGTGCCTTTTGTTTCTGTGTCTTCTTTTTTCGGGGACGTGAGTGTCTGAAGATTCCCACAATTAGTAGGTTGACGGGGAACACAATGAAGGAGCTCTGGATTCCAATCATCACCTGACTCCAGGTCAGTTTAATCTGGCCTTTGGATAAAAGACAATCAAAACACCCACCAAACATCAGTTATGACTAGAGCTGCTAATCAATTCAAATGTTCAAATATTTATAAGATATTCCTTTTTAATTACTCACATATATCATAAGACATGACGTTATTTAAAGACATGACATGTTAAATCTTTGAATAAACTTTACAAAAAGTGCTTTTTTCCATATCACTGAACATATGTAGGATTATTATATGATTGCTATCGTAATTTCAGTAGTTCACTTTAGACATTCTACTAACTATAAGTAAATTTGAAACTACGTCCAGGGTTGGGGAGTAACGAAATACAAGTAACTTAGTTACGTATTTAAAATACAAAATTTGAGTAACTGTATTTCATTACAGTTACATTTTAAATGGGTGGTAATCAGATTACAGTTACACCTGAAAAGTATTTTAGATTACCAAAGTGATTACTTTGAATTTTAATGTCATTTAAACAGCAATTGGTGATTCTCTGACTCTGACAGTCTGAAAAAGCGGAGTTAAGTTTCATGTTTTCCACTGTTTTCATGTTTTGTGATAGTTGTTTGTGAGTCATTTTATAATTCACTCGTCACTGCATCTTTTCCTCACAATTTGTTTTTCCCCTCACAATTGTGAGTTTGCATTTCACAATTCTGACTTCTTTTTCTCAGAATTGTGAGATTTAAACTCACAATTGCAAGTTATAAAGTCAGAATTGGGAGATATAAACTTGCAATACTGACTTTTTTCTTGCAATTGTGAATTTAGTATGTGAGTTTATATCTCATAATTCTGACTTTTCTCAATATTGTGAGTTTATCATAATTTTGACTTTTCTCAATATTGCGAGTTTATATCTCATAACTCTGACTTTATAACTCGCAATTGCAACTTTATATCACACAATCCTGAGGGAAAAAGTCAGAATTGTGAGATAAAAACTTGCAATTACCTTTTTTGTGTTTGTTCCACACTTATTAGTATTCCAAAGTATTCTAAAGTATTTAGATTAAGTTACTAAACTTGAGTAATGTAACGAAATACGTTACAAATTACTTTTTAAAGCATGTATTTTATAATCTGTAGTGAAATACATTTTAAAAGTAACCTACCCAGCCCTGACTACGTCAATTTATTCTACTAACACTAACAGTCTACTAATACTCAGATGAGAGGCTGTTGACATGCAGATGCAAATGAATGAAAGTTAGTTGATATGTAGTTGTAGAATGTCTAAATTCGCTACTTTTTGAATCATACCCATATCCATTGTCTGGTCCGTGGGGTCTGTGGGGATCCCGTAGAACATGATACTGGCCAACATGGAGCAGAGCAGCACTGAGAAACAGCACGACACACGCTGCACACGGGTGAAATTACTGCTGGGGGGTCGACTGACCACAGAGTACCAGATGTGGCCGTCACAGAAGTCTGTTGTTGTCTTCATGAAGAATAAGTTGCTGCACAAAAGAAAATGTTTTAGTTGCATTTTCAAGCACTGTTTTTTAAAAAGCAGCGCTGTGAGATAGTGAGCTCACCTGAAGCCTTTCATGTCCATCTCTGATGCTACAGGAAACACTCTTTCAACAGTACAATCATCTATATCAACAGCCAGCCATGAGCTGCACAGGAAGTGCCACTTCTGCTCAGTCTGCAAGTCTTCAACCATTACCGAGTTAACATACCTGAGAAAAGACATTTTTTATACAAATGCTAGCCTTTGTGAAAATTAAGTGCACTTAATTCTATTGAATGTGCACTTGTAATGCACGTGTTAGGCCCATTTGCAGATCATTTAAAGCTGCAGTCTGTAAGTTTTGCCTCTTTGTCGCCATCTCTGTTTGAAACCTGCTATGGCAGTTAATTGTGGAATTATCATCTTTACGTGGCATCGTCACGGCTCCTCGGCGTGGATGAATCTAATGTTTGATGTCAGTCGGAATCACAGATTCTATATCTTGGAAGTGTGACCAAAATAAGAATTTTCACTGGAAAATGACATCTGAACAAACAAGTAACATGTCTGCCACTTTTATTCTTTGTTCTTAAATTGTTAATGTTAACAACATCAGCACTGCGTTACATGTAGATTTCAATTTCTGTAGCAATTTCTCCACAGTCCGAAGTTTTTCGCTTTTGACTACGGCTGAATCTCCAGTTGTCACTGATGATTGTCATTTGGACTTTTCTGGATTATAACCCACAATCAAAATGATAAGTTTAATTATTGCAGCTGCTGTGAGAAAAGGCTATACATGATCCGCCATCCTCACATGTGATTTAGCCTTCTAGCTGGGAATCATTGTTTATGTAAGCAGACGTGACGTAATGATGCAAAGACGAACGGCTGCATCTTCGAATCTCCCGTGGAAACCTACCAGAACCGATTTTATTATAAAACATTATTACAATCTTACTGTTGTGAATCGAGCCAAGGTATGGAGATGGTTTTGAACACTGGATGATTATGTACTTGCTCAAAAACTGATTTTGGATCATTTTTAACCAAAAAAAAGGATCGGACTGCAGCTATAATTTTAATGAAATTATTGGCCACTTAAGGGAACAGTTCACCCAAAAATGAAAATTTTGTCATCATTTACTCTCTCATGTGGTTCAAAACCTGTATGAGTTTCTTTCTTCTGTTGAACACAAAAGTTATTTTAAAGAATGCTGGAAACCAGACAGCTGATGGTAGCTACTGACTTACAAAATATTAAAATAACTTCTTTTAACAGGTTCGGAACAACTTGAGGGCGAGTAAGTGATGCCGAAATTTTCATTTTTGTGTGAACTATCCCTTGGAAACTTGGAAAGCAGCAAAATTTTGCCACTTGAGCATGAGTTTCCTCTCTTTCGCATTTGCATGTATGAATGGAAGTCAATGGAGCAAAAAGAGTAGTGTGACCGCCCCTTTAAGACAAAAAGTGCGGTTGAGTAGACGATGACTGTTGTAGGTGAACTGTTCTTTTAACACCATTTTACCAAGCAGGATGATCTCCTGAGTTGTCATGCCACAGTCTGATGCTCTGCAACTCTCCCAATGGGAAGGGGGTGGTCAGTAAGAACAGGTCCACACCTCCCCTTTCAAACACTGGCTTATCAGGGTCAGTCAGGTGATGGGGCTCACATTCTCCCTCTGTACCTTGTAGAGTCACTATGACCTGAAGTGACAATGCAGAGTTGGTATGCAACAACATATGATCAGAATTCCTGAAGAAGTGCTTACGCTAAAAGCACATGCTAACCCGCGATGAAGTGGAGGCTCCCATGCGATGTCCAGTGCTGATCTTCAGCAAGTATTGGTACTCAGCAAAGGGATCATTGTCCTCTAGCACAGTAATCTTCACCTTAAGCAGAAAAGAACACAATATATCTAATTTATAAGTTATATGAGGCCAAATGTAATGCCTCTACATTATCAACAGTATCAAAACTTTGCTGAAAAACCTGTTGTACACAATCTACTTCATGCCTTCTCTTGTCAGATTCACAGTTTATGCTTTTAAAGCAAGTAAAAGGCCTTTTCATATTCTAAAAATGTCCCCCTTTAGGTCGTGGTGCATGTATCTTTTTGCATTAACCTCATTTTTTACTATTTTTTATGCAAGGGTTCAGAAAGTAAATGGGGTAAATTATTTTTCAGCTTGACTTGAAGATGAAGTAAAGTTACACTGACCTTGGCTATGTCCTGTAGGTCCTTCCTGCGTGCCCACGCCGCGGCCAGGAAGTAGGCTAAGAAGATAGCCCCGATAAAGCAAACCACCACTGGGTTATTCGCAAAGTTGGAAAAAAGCTCAGTAGACTTGGATGGATCTACCGTATTTGGCATGACAAAGAAACTGCTCCCAAAAAAGGTTAAATGGGTACACAAACACTGAGTAACATTTGCAGTTGTTTTAGGGCCAACCTAAAGAATAAAGAAGAGTGTTATCTCAACTAAACTTTTGAGAGCTAAGGCCTTGTTAGTCTTTAACTGATAAAATGATGCAAATTAACTAATGGTAAATGTCATTTATCACTAAAAATGCTGGGTTATTTCAACCCATGTTTGGGTCAAATAGGGACAAACCCAACCATTGGATTTAAAAATTTAAACCAACAGCTGGGTTTGTCCATATTTGACCCAAACATGGATTGAAACAACCCTGCAGAATGATGTTTTAGAGAGATGTTTCATTGATTCATTGTTTATTTGAACTTCACTTAAGCCCAAAGTGTATTTAATTTTTTACGTGTATGCGAAGGTCACGCGTGAGGATTTTTGTAACCGCAAGTATTTTTGCATGCACAGCTCGCGCATTTAATTTTTTTTACAGTAATTCATTTATCCACAAGGTGGCAATCATTCCCTGGGGACGTCGATTCACAAAGTAGTCGAAGAAAAACTGCATAAACAGAACAGACCGGAACGCATGCAAGCTACAGCGACAATGGAGGCCTTCATAGACTAGAGATTGTGTGTAGAGGATAGAAAGTACCTTAATTTGTACAACACCAGCATGAAAGAATACAAAGATATTTACATGGGTTGTAACTCGTGGCGAGAGACTGCTCAAAACTGCGCATACGTTGAGGGCCTGTGTTCGCGTATAAGTAAAATGAAGTATACTTTGGGCTTTAGTATTAGGTCAGAGGTCAGCAACGTTTAAGGTTTCCACCAATGGCACACATGAGAGTCAGCACTCACCCTACAGCCATAGTCACTCCAGTTGTATCTGGCCTCTTCCCAGAAAATGCACTGAGCAGTAATGGACGTAATTGTTACTGTTGCATCAACAGACTTCACGCCCGGAGAAACAACAGGTCGTATCAGAAGGAAGTAATTGCCCACGTCTACTGCCATGTCACTGGGCCCCAGTACCCATGTGTACCTTTCGTCTATGTGAAAAGATTACAAAAAGTACAAAACAGTGTTTGTTGCAGCTACCACTGTTAACAAACCATTGTGTTGTTTCCAGCAAATGACTTACCTTGTGAATTTCCTTGTTGAGGAAGTGTAACTTTAGCTACATTGTCTTCCTCTGTAGGATAGTTCTCATAACCCAGCAGTAAAAGTAGTGTTAACTCTTCAGAGGGATGTAACTTTAAGACCAGAGTAATGTTGGGGGTGGTCGTACTGATCATTGAAGTGCTATAGTTTCTCAGATCCAGAACTGAGCTGTTCACTGCCGTGTCCAGCCTTGGTAAAAAGATCTGGATATTGAGTGAAGTGAAATTTGATCAGTTTTCACCAGTAAAATCTCTTGACTATTTACACATTCTGATGATGTAAACTTGTATAGTAAACTTGTATGTAAACTTTTCTTCTATTATTGGACTTAAGTGCGGCTTTTGACACTGTGGATCATCGTATCTTGTTAACGAGATTGGACCTTGAAGTTGGCATTCGTGATGGTGCACTAGATTGGTTTGCATCATATCACACAAACAGGAATTTTTTGGTGGAAATTGGAGAATTTTCATCAAGCTCAGTTCCCATCACTTGTGGGGTGCCCCAGGGCTCAATTCTAGGTCCAGTCTTATTTTCCTTATACTTGCTCCCACTTCGTTTCATCTTTAAGTACCATAAAGTTACATATCACATTTATGCCGATGACACTAAGCTTTATTTTCTGTTAAAATCAGGTACTGATTCAGTTTCCTCTCTGCTAGCTTGTTTAGACATTAAGGCTTGGATGGACAATAATTTCCTCCAATTAAACCAGAAGAAGACTGATGTTATATTGTTTGACCCTTCACACCTTTTAAATAATATAAGTTCTACCCTAGGCCCCCTTCAAGATAACATTCATGATAAAGTTAAAAATCTGGGAGTTACCTTTGACCCTGAGTTAAAATTTGATAAACAAATCAATTCTGTAGTTAGAGCCAGTTTTCTGCAGCTTAAGGAACTTCGCAAGTTGAAAAATATTCTGAGCTTTAGTGATTTGGAGACCGTTATTCATGCGTTTATTTCAACCAGGCTGGACTATTGTAACGCTCTATACGCTGGAATAAATCAGTCCTCGCTCTCGCGATTACAACTGGTACAGAATGCTGCGGCTCGTTTTTTAACAGGGACAAAAAAGAGAGAACATATTACACCTGTGCTGTCATCACTTCATTGGCTACCTGTTCGATTCAGAGTTGATTTTAAGGTTTTAGTATTTGTATTTAAATCACTTCATGGTCTTGCCCCTTCTTATATTTCAGACCTTCTCCATTCATATTCTCCAGTGAGAATGCTCAGATCTTCCACCCAGATGATAATAAATGTTCCAAAATCTCGACTTAAATCCAAAGGTGACAGAACTTTCTCAGTTCTTGGTCCTAAGCTCTGGAATTCCCTACCTTTGTCTATTAGACTTTCCCCTACTCTTTCTACATTTAAATATTCTCTCAAAACATACTTTTTTCTCCGGCATATGTGTAATTTGATATTAATTTTTATATTGTTTTATATTGTTCCTGATTTCTTTTAAAATTTTATTATTAGTGTTTAAATTGTATTGTAAGAGGATGCTTTGTTTGGTATGTTGTGCAGCACTTTGGTCAGCATTTATGCTGTTTTAAAGGGCTATATAAATAAACTTGACCTTGTATAGGTGCAATGTGTACATTTCCCTGTCCAAAAGCATGTCCATTATTTTTGACTCAAGGCAGCTCTTGAATGAAACTTTTCACAAACTTCTGTACATTTTATTGACAGTTAGCCGTTTAAATGTGTACTGTAGTCCAAATTATAAATATTGGAGAGAGTTATTTCCCCGCCCTCATCTCCTCAGACTGGACGCTCACACGAGTTGCCAGATAATTTGGACACTTCAGCTTTCCAGTTACTGTCAAGAGGTCATTCATCGTTTTACCTCAATCTCTTCAGTGAGGTTTGCCACTGGAATGCCACAGCCATCTGTTTTGGAAAGTGACAACCCAGCCACAATACTATGAATTGGCTGACCTTCAGTCCATGGATCAATGTTAAAATGTGTCATCTGTGAAAAGACAACAGGTATGTGTACTGTATTATAAGTATAAAGGATCTGTAACATTAGAACAGCATATAATAAAATGCACAGTAGACCTATATTATATCTGTTATTGTAGAAAGGGTCCATTTGGGTTCAATTCCAAGATTTAAACTAGGAATTCCTGAAAATAAAGCAATGTGGTTCAGAGGAATATTTCTTTGAGTTTGAATCATTTATGACTTAATGTTTTTGAATTTGAAATCGTCCACAGTACATCAGTAACAGTGACATATTTAGTAAGGAATAGTTAACCCAAAAATGAAAATTATCCCATGAGGACACAATTATCCCAATGGGATGGATTCATCCTCAGTCTATCCTAGGTGTACATGACTTTATTCTTTCAGCCGAACACAATCAGAGTTATATTATATAATATCCTCAGCTTTGTAATGGCATTATGGCACTGAAAGCATTATGGCACCCGAGTTTAGACGCTCCAAAAAGTGCATCCACCCTTCATAAAAATAATCTATACGACTCCCATGCATTTATAATGGCTTTCTTAAGCAAAGCGATGGGTTTTTGTAAGAAAAATATCCATATTTATAACTTTATAAAATATGTTACGTATCCTCCATCATAAGTCGGGTCAGAGGTCACTCATATATTAGAACTTCACACTCTCGTAAACACGAGGACGGCCGTTATGGGAAGCTAGTGATCAGTTATAAATATGGATATTAACAATAACAGGAGGACTATGGTCCAGGCCAGTTAAATGATCTAATTTAATCTTGTGTAGGTGTCTGAAAAACACTCACTTTCACATCCACTGGCTCATCTACAGGCAGTATATCAGAGCCCAGATTTGGAAGCTTGAAGCCGGCTAGACTGTTCTCGACACTGAAAGGCTCTTTCTCGAGGTTAGCTGGAGATAACCTAACCAGAAAAACATCAAAACACACAAATGTTGAGTTTTATTGTCAATGATCACAGTAATTAAATGAGTTCTGATTGTACCTGTTGACATAAATATTGACATTAGGAGTGCTGATGATGTTGGGCTCCAGATCAGGTGTTTTATTTGTTAGCAGGAATGTGTGGACAGAGTCCACCGCATTGAGCAAATATTCAGAGATGTCGCTCTGAAAGGCAATGAGAACAACAGATCATCAGATTTCCTCACTGAATTAACTCTGTTTTAGAACATGATAGATGGACCGGTGCTGGACCATCTTGGACCAGCATCAAAAAAGCTTCCTTGTCAAACCAGTTTAACATGCACTGAACAAAATTATACTTTGCAGTTTCCAGCAACTTCTTATTATTTTATTAATCTTATTATTTATCTCTCAAATTATATTGGTTTGGATCAAAGCAGACAGTCTACTAATACTCTAATGACTGCTAGTAGTTGCAAAGTTACTTACTTAGGAATTAGTCTAAATTGGACTATCGAAATTTTCTCTATGGGGAGTGTTATTTACTTATAGACAAACTGACCAAAACGGGCTTAAACCAGAAACCATGTTTTTCTACATGGTTAGACCAATGGAAAAATGCACTTTAAACAAAAGACTTAATCTTTTTTAACAATTAAGTCCCAAAACAAGACATTTTCAGGTTCAATCAGACAATTTTTTGGAAAGAAGTTACCTCTTTGTCCCTATTGAAGGCACCGAGAATGTGACTAGAGGACTCAACCATGAGTTTGACTGAGTCACTTAGTTCAATGATGTTATCTGGAGTCAGGACGATGGATGCGAGGGAGTCACTGATCAAATTTAGTATTGCGCCAGCAATCTCCTGTGAAAGAAAAGTGCCTCGTCAGCCATTAAAAGTAATATTTGATCACATGGCTAATGATGCGTTTGGTCACAGTACTACCTGAGCATCAGTATTCACTTTGCCCTCATCTTCAATGATGCTTTTCAAAGCTTTAGCATAAAACTGCACATCTTCGGGTTGCTCGAGTGGCTCAGAGTCTTCTAAAACTGAAAATATATCTGAAAGAAGATCCTCTTTGATCTGCAAGTGGGAAATTTGGGAATAGATATTATGAATACCTTTTCATTGCTATGTAGGCCTACAAATTAAAGGGTTAGTTCACTCCAAAATGAAAATCGATCATTAATTACTCACTCTCATGTCGTTCCAAACCCGTAAGACTTTCGTTCATCTTCAGAACACAAATTAAGATATTTTTGATGAAATCTGACCCGCCCCCTTTAGTTCTTATGTCCGACAAGTCATCCACTCTCATGCCACACATCATGTTCTCACGTAGTGAAAAATACATCGCGGAGCAAAGAGGACACTGACAACGTATGAAACAGTTTGATATTTAAAATATTGTAAATTTTTAAAGAAGTTTAATCAATAAATAGCGTGTAGTGTCTCTTTAATGTGTCGTGACAGATCGCTGTAGCTCCTCGTGAACCGATCATCTCTTCATACTAGTTCATTTATAGCATCAAATAAACATGAATGAACATCAGAAGGAATGTTGTTTCAAAATGTGAGTTCACACATTTTTTCAAGTTCAAGTTCACCAACGTTAATCTACTAACTCCTCTGACTGCTTTGTCGGACAAAATAGCAGATTCGGGGTTATGATTGGTCAGATCGCCTGTCAATCAAACTGCCGGCGAAGGGACAATTGAGTGGTTTAGTCCAAATTTTCTGAAGAGCTCAACCAAAGTTGAATGACGCATGAGAACCAACCTCTTCCAGGTTGAGCTCTTCAGAAAATTTGGACTAAACCACATAATACATATGGATTAGTTTTACGATCTCCTTACAAACTTTTTGAAGCATCAAAGTTCTAGTTGTGAAGGCAGTCAGATTTCAGTAAAAAGATCTTCATTTGTGTTCTGAACGAAAGTCTTGCGGGTTTGGAACAACATGAGGGTGATGACTAACCCTTTATGTCTTGTTAATTCTATCTCTTTCATCCTTTTTACCTCTTCCGTGTCGTCTGCTCTAGTTTGAACCAACTGATTAGTGATGTCTTGCTTCAGCTGATTCTTGTCTACCTTTATTAAGTTATAATCTATGATACGTTTCCCATAAGAAGTTGTTCCACCGTTTTTGCCTAAATCATACAGAAAGAGTTATTAGATGCACTTTATTCATAGATGAAATTCAATAGCTTATGTAGTCACAAAATGTAAAATCAACTCACAAGTCACCACTACGAGGATGTCCCTCTTGAAATATCTAAGCTTTCTAGCTTTAACTTCGATGTCATCATCATCTTTAGCCACTAGATTCATCGGCGTTTTGCCATCTTTTAAGCAGCCTCTCTTAAAACTGTTTTTCTAGAAACAAAGCAATGTATATGTGAAAAAGCCAGTTATTATAAAAATTAGAGCATATCATTGCAAAAAGTAAGTGTAAAAAGGTATATAGAAATTTTATTCAGTATATAGTAACGTTCAAAATAAAATCATTACATAGATTTGAAATAGACTGTACTAACCTTGGTTTTCTTCAATTTTTTGCCATCTTCCACATACCAGTTAGGTTTGTTACAGTTAGAGTTTTCTAACTTTAATTTGATTTTCTCATGATTAGAATTTGCATCACAATTCGAGCAGCTGGGAGAAAATACAAATACAGATCAACTTTTCGTCATAATCTCCTTCCAACAACAGGTATGAAAACCTCAGCAAGTAAAACAAACTTTTTTTGGTTACACTTTATTTCTATAGCCCACTTTAGACATTCTACTAACTACAAGCAACTACATGTCAACCAATTCCCAGAGTATCCTAACCAGACGCGATACGATTCCAGACCAGCGACAAATTCATGAATATTACACCACTTTAACATTATTAAAAATACAAACTGAGTGACGGAAACAATCTTTGTCATAGAATACACTTGTTTCCTTTTATTTATTTTAAATTGTCCATTGTTGCTTTCAGTACGGCTATAAAAGAAACACAAAATGATATTCAAACTCACATTAGATGCTTTTAACATTAAATAAAGCACATAAACAGTACCTCACGTTATCATTATCATACTTTGTTATAGCGGTTAAATCGCATGCAATTGGCAAAGGCTGCGATTATTTAATGCGCAGCTTGTCAGAGCTGTACGGCTCTGTGATCAACAGTAAATGCTTCTCCAACTGAAAGCCAGAGGGCGCTCTTGTGCAGAAACTCCAAATATGCCCTGCTGTAGAAGAAGATAACACATCATATCTCTGTACCTGAATAACCAGAAGATTAAAGCGCGACTAATAAACACACGACTGCCGTATTCTGTGTAAGTAGACACATCATCTCACAGAAGGATGCTCAACTGTTGTTATGAAGTGAGTTTGGAGTAAAAACATGTTATTAAATGTTGTCTTTTGTTGGACAAGATCTGCTTCTAATGTCTGGAAAGATGTTTGACATGCGTTGCTTTTTCAAATGTAATGTTACATTATAAGCGACTCAAACTCGCAGTTCTTCAGATCAGCATTTGGAGCCGTACTTCACTGACAAGCTGCGCATAAAAAAAATAATCGCAGCCTTCGCGATTTCATAATCGCACTAAGAATCACTTTTTAAAGCGATAATCGCCTAAAAGTTTGATGTTATTTTTCGTAACGTGCGATAAATCGCGCAGCTTACTTTGCATTGTTGTTCCAGCCGCGATGTCACAGAAAAATAAGAAATTTTCTAAAATAGATTCATCGCGTGTCACCGTTGCGGCTAACTATTTTTCAGAGGAGGTAAGCTGGGTCGATTTGTTGCTAAAAGTTGCTAAATATTGGGCTGAATCGGCGCTGTGCAGAATGATTGTCGTATGACATCAAAGTACCGCAAGAGCGATTGAAAAGCATTTTGTCTTTTTTCACACGGTCTTTTGTTCTCCAAACGCTGATGATACTTTGATGTCATATGCCAATCCGTCTACACAGCGCCAATGTATCTTCAACAAGCCTACTGTGATGTCACTGCATAATAACATCATCGCGTAACCATGACGCAAAACTACGCTATTGCGTAGAATCCACATAAAAAAATGTTAATTTAGGTTTGTTCATAAAAAATAAAAAAACATATTTTCTTTGTAAAAGTAATATAAACAACACCTTTTTGATGAGATATTTTTATTTTCAAATACAACATTGAAGTAAGTAATTCTACTAATACTCTAATGCTAGTTGCAAAGTTACTTTTAGTTAGTGTTATGTCTGAAAGTGGACTATCGAAATAAAGTTACCCTTTTTTTCAGAGTTCAAGGCAATGGAAAATAAATGTCGCAAAAAAGGTGTCTTACGAGATTCGCAGATCGGCTGGATTGTTTACAAAAGGAAAACAAATCTGTTTCTCATCTGAAGCTTCCCTTTTAGCCCTTTTGTCAGTGTCCTGTCTCAAAGTCAAAGAGTACTTTTTGGTTTAGGAAAGCAGCATTTAGGAATAAATTTTAATAATAAATTGATCCATTTCCACATTGAAAATGACCAAAGAAAAATTAATTAAAAGTAAATAAATAAAAAAGTAATAAGAATCCCATGAAACTATTACATAGATTTTGAGATAGATGCCTGTTTAGGATTTTCAGTAAATAAATATTGTAACTAAAAAAAAAACATAAAAAATTTCACCATTTGATGGTTCATAATTTTCCATAAATGTTACTAAAAACATATATTTTTAGAGGAAAGGTGTCATCATCACAAAATAAACCTTGACAAGCTATTAAGACCATTCATGAAAAATGTGTTTAAAGTAAAATAAAAGTACAGTTCTAAAAAAACGTTTAAATGATCACACTGAAAAATCAATTTGATCACCTCAACAAAAGAATCTTCTCCATCATCATCTGCAGATCTTTCCACAATAACACCAGAGGCTTCTGCATTATAGAAAATACACATCGTTTGGTGAAACAGACATTAATCACATCCTTTTTTCATCCTAAACACACAGATCTTCACTTATGAGATATTTAGTTGGACAAATACTAACAGGTTTGCTTCAAAAATTCTCTAACATATTAATAGGAACAATATAGTATAGTATATAATATGCATATACTGTAGTGCGTCTCTCTATCCACCTTATTTTTAATGTGTGGTCATTTGTAACTTGAAAGTGTTCAAAAACAGTTCGTTATTCTGCTTGACATTGCAAACCAGTATTATATTATTATTTTAATATGAATTTAGGCTGATAATAAAGACTATTTCCGCCACATAATTTTTTTTTGCTTTGATAAATCTTAATAATGACATAAAAAGTCATAATAATGACATAAAACGCCAAAATTATGACATACTACATAATTGTGAGATGAAAAGTCAAAATTATGAGATAAAAATCAAAATTAAGACTTTCTCATAATTATGACTTAGCATCTCATAAATTTTGACAATCGTGACATAAAACGTCAAAATCATGACTTGGTATGTCATTATTATGATTTAGCAAAGCATGACTGTTTTTTTGTGGCGGAAATGGGCTTTCATTATGGATTACTGCATTTCATAACGGCGACTTTTTCATGTCATAATTATGTTGTCTTTTGTTGGACAAGATCTGCTTCTAATGTCTGGAAAGATGTTTGACATGCGTTGCTTTTTCAAATGTAACGTTACATTATAAGCGACTCAAACTCGCAGTGCTTCAGATTAGCATTTAGAGCCGTACTTCACTGACAAGCTGTGCATAAAAAAAATAATCGCGCCTTCGCGATTTCATAATCGTACTAAGAATAACTTTTTAAATCGATAATCGCGTAAAAGTTCAATGTTATTTTTCGTAACGTGCGATAAATCGCGCAGCTTACTTTGCATCGTTGTTCCAGCCGCGATCTTGCAGAAAAATACGAAATTTTCTAAAATAGATTCATCGCGTGTGACTTTTTTCCTTATATGCCATAATTCATAATGATGCATTGGTCACAATTTCAACTCTGAATGTCATCATTTTGAAGTCATGATTATGACAGATGGTACGTTTAGATGACAACAATGTACTAAAAACATACGTTTTTCCTTTTAATTTTGAAAAGTATTGTATACAGATGACAAAGTTGTCGAAACGATCCCCGTTCACGCAGATATGCGAAAATTACTAAAATGCTGTATTATTCATGGCAGGCCAGTAGTTGGCGATAGACTTTAGCCTATAGACTATATGTTTTCACAAATTGTTACAAAACGCATAAAAGGTTTTCAATTTTTGTTGCAAATGGCCCTTTGGTATGTCATAATTACTCATTATTATTAATTATTACCAAATCATGATTTTTTTATCTTATTTGGCAGAGCTTCCATAAAAACACACCGTTTTGTAGCAAAAACAGTTTTACCCTTTACTGCACATTGAAACATAAGGTGGATACTGAAGGTAGTGAATATAAAACAGCTCTCACGCTCTTTGCAGTGGTATTCCACAGACAGATAACTTCCCAGTGCGGGACACGGCTCTCCAAAAGATCCATCTGTCACAGCCGTGCAAACCTGCTGTCCGTTACACAGCTCTAGGAGGACAACAACAAACCTCATCACTGCTATTCATTACTGCAGCCAGCCAAAACAACATCACTGACATATAGTGAAAGAATAGGCATTGTCAATGCTTTTTAAACACTGAGCACATTGACAACAATAGTTAAGTACCATTAAAGCGCAGAATCATCTTCACAAAGATATTGTCTGAATCCTCTGTAAATATTTATATTCATAATTCTTTTGCCTAATTATGAAACTTTTCCTGGTCCATTAGTACCTATTGAGCAATCAAAACATTGGTCTTTTTTCCAAGTTTGCTTTGTTTTTTATGCTTTACATTTTTGATGTAATTTTAAACCTCAGGTAAAAGAAAGCTCATTGAAACACTGTTTGCATTTCAGATTTCATTTTGTTTGCTCTGTATTTGAATGAAAAGAAAGAAGTCAGAAAAAGAGCATCAATTCACAAGCGTCAAACAAAAGCACTTTCTGTGCTTGTCAGACAGAGACATTCAGACTCATTAAAGGTTTAGAAATAAACTGATGCTCTCGGATTACCGATGTACTTTGGTACATAAACAGTACAGTGCTGGTATCAGGTGCTTTGATAACATGGTACTGAATAATGGGCACATTTATGTATTTTGATTGGAGAAAAAAACTTTTTTTGTTGGTGTCGTCCAGTACCTGCGACTAAATCCCGCACATCGATCCAGCTGCACCGCTCCGGGGAATCTCTATGAAAGCTGGACATGTTGTTCCTGCAGTAATGTGGCGTCTTCCTGCCGTAGAAACTTTCATCAACCTCTATCACCTGATCTGAGCCACACTGCAGGATAGTGCTGTCCGTACAGGACAGAGAGTGTCCCAATTCTACAGGAAAGACAAAAAGCATAAATATTAAACAGTTTAATTTTTAAAACTATGTCATGTTTCTCATAAAAATGAGTCTGTGCTTGAAACAACATTCCTTCTGATGTTCATACACCAATATATAAAAATTCTTATATTATTATGCATAATTATATATAAATACTAAAGAAGAAAGCACAAAACTCACCAAACGCACAAATGAAGTACAATCTATATTTACTCAATATAATTGTGCTGATTCATATTACATACTTGTCTTTTTTGAATTTGAATAAAACTAACAGTGTTGGGGAAAGTTACTTTTAAAAATAATGCATTATGATATTGCATTCCTTCCTAAAAAAAGTACTTAACTGTGTTACTTAGTTTTCTTTCACCTGGGCTGAACTTGTTTGTTAGTTTTTCAATAACAAAAAAACAAAAGTTCTGTTTTTGGAAAATGTAAAAGGCCCATTTCACAGCAAAAGTGAAATGATACAGGAGAAGAAAGTTTAACACTCTTACTTCAGCCAAAAAAAAGGAAAAAAAAGAAACACAAATGTGATGTTTATCTAAAGTCATTTTTAATTATTGGTATGGTTGAATTAGATCTTCAAGGGTCAGTAACTAAGACTTTAATTAAAACACTAGTTCACTAGTTCAGAATAATTTACTCTCCTCCATGTCATCCAACATGTTTATGTCTTTCTTTCTTCAGTCGAAAACAAATTAAGATTTTTGAGGAAAACATTCCAGGATTTTTCTCTCCATATAATGGACTTCACTGGGGTTCAATGGGTTGAAGTTCTAAACTGGAGTTTCAATGCAGCTTCAAAGGGCTCTACATGATCCCAGCCAAAGAATAAGGGTCTTATCTTGCGAAATTATCAGTCATTTTCTAATTAAATAAAAATTAAATAAAAATGCTCGTCTTGCACTGCTCTGCGATGCGCATTACGTAATCACGTTAGAAAGGTCACTGGTACAGATCCAGTGTTTACAAAGCGAACGTGCAAAGACTAAGTCAAACACCCTTTACAAAAACGGTAAAACAACGATATCGGACGATTATGAAGTTGGAGGAGAAAATGAGATGGAGTTTTTCACCCTACCGCACTACTTCCGCCTACGTCACGCATGACCTTTCCAATGTGATTTCGTAATGCGTGGCGCATCACAGAGCAAGTGCAAGAAGAGCATTTGTGGTTAAAAGTATATAAATATTTTTTTTTTTAGAAAATGACAGATTATTTCTCAAGACAAGACCCTTATTCTCGTCTGGGATCATGTAGATCCTTTGAAGCTGCACTGAAACTGAAATTTAGACCTTCAACCTGTTGAACCCCAATGAAGTCCACTGTATGGAGAAAACTCCTGGAATGTTTTCCTCAAAAACCTTAATTTCTTTTTGACTGAAGAAAGAAAGACATGAACATCTTGGATGACAAGGGGGTGAGTAAATTATCAGAAAATTTGAATTTTGAAGTGAACTAATCCTTTAATAAAGTGAGATTAAATACATAAAGTATATTTGTGTGTGTTTTTGAATTACTGCAGGTTTGCGTGACATTCTGAGTTTGTTTTTATTCATTTTTAGGAATACAGAATGTTTTTGTGCAAGTGAGATGAGTAAATGCATGTTCACATGTTCGCATGCACACAATCTGCACTCCCGATTTCTCTCAACATGGAGAGCTGTCAGTCAATAAATGGAAAAACAAAATAACCTGAGTTACATATTTGAAAAAGTAAATATTTTGTTGTAAATTTAAAAGTAATGTGCTACTTTACTTGAGAAAAGAAATCTGATCGAATATAAGCGTTACCCCCAACACCGAAACGAATAAGCATACCAATATATTAAAATCCTTATATTGTTGTGCATAATTATATACACATACAATATAAAAAGAAAGAAAGCATATAACTCGCCAGACTCACAAATGAAGTAAAATTCCCGACTACAGTTACTGAATCTAATTGGTCTTATTCATATTACATACGTGTTTTTTTTTTTTTATTTGAATCAAATTAATGAGCATAGTCACATATTAAAATACTTTAATAAGAATATTCATATTTAAAACACAAAATCAAAAGAAAGAAATCGTAAAACTCACCAAACTCACAAATGAAGTAAAATTCCCGACTACAGTTACTGAATCTAATTGGGCTTATTCATATTACATACGTGTATTTTTTGAATTTGAATCAAATTACTGAGCATAGTCACATATTAAAATACTTCACTAAGAATATTCATATTTAAAACACTAAATCAAAAGAAAGAAAGCGTAAAACTCATCAAACTCACAAATGAAGTAAAATTCCCGACTACAGTTACTGAATCTAATTGGGCTTATTCATATTACATACGTGTATTTTTTGAATTTGAATCAAATTAATGAGCATAGTCACATATTAAAATACTTTAATAAGAATATTCATATTTAAAACACTAAATCAAAAGAAAGAAAGCGTAAAACTCACCAAACTCGCAAATGAAGTAAAATTCCTGACTACAGTTACTTGTCATCTTCCAGTGAAGTCCAGAGTTTGTGTTGATGCGGCCACAGCCCGTTCCCAGCGTCGGCTCACTGAGCCAGCTTGAGTAAATCGCATCCGATCCATCTAACCAGATCAAGCCTTCTGAGGACATAGAAGTCAATGCAGGTAAAATGAAGTTTTTTCATAGATTGCTTACAATCAGGAAAAATTGGTTCATGGTGAAAACAGTTAAATTTATCCAGTCAAAAGATAAACGTGGTTAAAATATGATCAAGCAATATGTATGACAATGAAAAAAATTGATTTATTGATGATAAAAATATTATTTAATATGATTGATTATTTAAAACAAAATTTCAAGCTTTCACAATAATCCAGTGCCGTCACACCAGCTACGTACCTTCCTTGTTCAGAGTGAGGTTGATGGAGGTAGACACTAGTCCAATCCACCAGTCCCGCTCCGGCTGCAGGTGTTTTTGGAGAAACTGTTGGGTTTCATCCCTCTGGATGAAGGCCAGGTGCCCCCCGCCCTGCTCACACCAACCCTGAGCACTGAGGAAACTGCGCTCTAGAGCCACAAACTCATAACAGGAGCTCCCAAAGGCCTGCTGGTGCTCTGGGCAGGAAAGACATGCTGAAATGACATTAATTATGATCAGAAATAGCAAAGTAGAGCGTCTGCCATCCATCTCTAGTCATACATGAAGACTAGAAGAAGCATCCTGGAGATTTCATCTATATAAAAGGGCTTTCCAAATGATTCTGCTGATTGGCTCTCAAACAAAACTCAGTGATGTAATAGCCTAATGGATGCATATTGTGTTTTTACTCAAACAAAGGCAATGTTCATTTAGATCAACTCGATAAGCCAGCCTTTACCCACAGAGTGACACGCGAGACACCGGCGCGTTTATTTGACAGACACTGTAGAAGTTAGGGAAGTTCCAGGTCAGTATACAAGTAATTCCACCCTCATGAACTAAATGTTTTTGCCAAAGGAAATGACTTTAGAACAAATAAGAATAATTGAGAGTTGTTTTAATATCCAGGCACCGTTTACACAAATGTGTATATATTATATTATATATATTATATTGAATATATATATGAAGAGAGAGGAGAAGTAGAAAGACAGACGCGCCGGAAGGAACGTCTGGACGAAAATGGGATGAGGCTCAACATCAAAAAGACGGAGTACAAGGAATGGGGGCCCCAAACCGACGGCACCATCAGCATTAATGAGGAAGATCTGAAGAAAGTGGTGGTCTTTAAGTACCTGGGCTCCACCATCAGCTCAGATGGCAGCATCACGACCGATGTAAGATCACGAGTGAACGCGGCATGGATGAAATGGAGGCAAGTCACCGGAGTGCTTTGCGATCGGAAGATGCCGGACAGGCTGAAGGGCAAGATATACAAGACCATCGTCCGCCCAGTGGCACTCTATGGATCTGAGTGTTGGCCAGCCACATCTGCACACGAACAAGCCCTCCACACTATGAAGATGAGGATGCTTAGATGGAGCCTCGGACTCACTAGATGGGACCGTGTCATGAATGAAGACATCTGGAAGCCACTTGGTGTGGCCCCCATTACGGACAAGATGCTTGAAGCAAGACTGCGGTGGTATGGTCATGTGATACGAAGCGAGGAGTTATCAGTGGCCAAGATTGCCATGCGCATTGAGCCAGGGGGCCGCCGTCCACGTGGACGTCCAAAAAAGCGGTGGATGGATCAAATAAAGGAAGACATGAAGTTGGGCAACGTATCCCCCGAAGATGCTCTAGACCGCACCAAATGGAGAAGACAATACCGAAAAACGGACCCTGCACTACAGCGGGAACAACGCTAGGAAGAAGAAGAAGATATATATTATATTTCCTTTTAAAACGGCGATTTAAAATAAAAACGATCCTCTTCTACACTACATAACCGAAAAAGCATGTCACTTGACCCCACTGGGCATGCGCATACAAGTGTAAATAGTATCCGTTTTGGTCCGTTTACACTGAAACGCAACCCTGGCGTTTTCAAACTAAAACGGCGACGGCAGCGTTTTCAAAAGTCCCGTTTTCGAGTTTTGAAAACACCGGTGCAGTTTAAACGATTGGCGTAAAACGCACAAATGAGGAAACCTATCAAATGATAGTGTAAACGGGGCCTCAGAACCTTACCGTATCATGTAACTTTTGGATAAATTCTCAAAGATTTTTAAAAAGCCTTCTTGGTGCCCTACAGGACCATTTTATTCAATTAATCATAACAGTCGGAAAATGTATTCTGAAAGATTTAGTTTTTGTTTTATATTAATTTAGAATCATATAAGATAATTTCATTATTTATAAATATGTATGTGATGAGCAGGGCGGGCGAGAGCCGCGAGGGAACGGCGCGAGGCCGGTGATGCGAGTGATAATGAGCGTCAGCTGCGTGCTGCACCGGTCTCGTATCTCTCACGGAGAAGCTCCGGAAGCATAAAAGAGAAGCGACAACAGTGAAGGACGAGAGAGGACCAGGCCTGGAAGTTATGTTGTGTTTTATTTTGTTTGTGTGGGCGGCAGTCGCCGTGAGGAACTGCCGCCCTCTTACTTTCGTTTTATTGTTTGTTTATTTGGAAATTAAAAGTTGTTTAATGTTCGCCGGTTCCCGCCTCCTTCTTCCCGTTCTTACGAACAGTGTTATAATGTATATTTCCATTAGGTCCGATTTATGATAGAAATTCCAGCAAGGAACAGTTTTTTTTTTTTTAAACGTAGTCATTGCATAGCAACAGTCTAGCAATCACCTAGAACACCCTAGCAACACCCTAGCAACCACCAAGAACTCCCTAGTAATTACTTAGCCTAGCAACTGGAACTGCATGATTAATCGTTAAAAGATCGCAATCTCAATTCAAACACCCACACGATCGTATTCCTAAATTACAACGATTCTTTTATGTCTATTAAACTTTTGACAAAATCATACCGGAGCATACAGCAGTTGTCATGTAACAGTCTTACACAGTATGGCCTCGTTATTTCTACATTAATTCAAATGATCACAGAAGTACTGGGATAAACGTTTATAGTTCAGATAAAAACGGATTTCTACAGTAGCGATCAAAATGGGGATCCCGCTTCAAATAACGATCGACTCCATAAAATACACCAGTAGGTGGCGACAAATGACTGTTAAAAATGGATTTGTCATTGAATCATTGATTCAACAGATTCGTTCAAAAATGCTGATTCATCCACTAAAACAAGTGAAGTATTTATGAGTGAGTCATTGAATCATTGATTCAAACCACTTTTTTTTTTTAAAAATAATTCATTTTAATTAATTCATTTTAACATTAATATTGAGAGAATCGATCTCTATTTGAAACAAAAAAAATCGTGATTCTCAATTTATCCAGAATCATGCAGCTCTTCTAGCAACTACCCACAAGCAACACCCTAGCAACCACCCAGAACACCCTAACAACTGCCTTGCAACCACATATCAATGCCAGCAGCCATCCACATTATCCTAGCAACTACATAACAAAGACACCCAGAAAACCCTAAAAACCACCCAGAACACCATAGTAACTGCATATCAACACCTTATCAACCACCCACAACACCCTGTTAACTGCTTAGCAACACCCTATTAACCACCTACAACACCCTAGCAACTGCCTATCAGCCACATCTGGCAAACACTGAAAAACACCCTAGCAACTGCCTATCAGCCACATCTGGCAAACACTGAAAAACACCCTAGCAACTGTCTAGGAAGACCTTAGCCACCCTCAACATCTTTGCAACTGCCAAGCGCCTTCATAGCAATGCCCTAGCAACCACCCAGAATACCATAGCAACCACAGAGCAATCTGTTTATCAGTCTGCAAGACAAACATGGCCTTAAAATCTTCAAACTTTATGCTTTTAAAACTGACTGAAACTTTAAAAGTAAACTACTTTGCACTTTAACTCCTTATACAAACCTCAAATCTCAAAAAGTTCATGTTTTTCAAACTAATTTAAACGGGCTTGGCTTTCTCGAAACCAACAAAGTTTGTCTCAAAAGTCTAGTTCTTTTTAATTTTTTATTTTTGACGATGGGGACTATATTTTTGAAAATAAATAGGCCTACTTAAAGCTATTTTACATGATCACTCCTGAACAACAGGGGGCAGAATAGACCTCTTCACTCACTGGTTTTCTGAAATTGAAACCACAGAAGAAAATATACCAATTCAAAACACACCGTTGTATTTCACGATGTTAGGGACCTTGATATATGGAAATAATAAACATATAATTTAATCCGGGCCGCTGTTTCTGGTAGATTTGGGTTCATCAGAGAGGTGAGTGTCTGAAACACCAAATACATCTGTTATTAATGTAAACGATCAGACGATATGAACTACATTGTAGCTACTGACAATCAGATTCGGATAAACCCTGTTTATAAACACAACTGTAAGCGATCGACTGTAAGTGTCGCGCGGCTTCTCGACGTCGTGTTTACATGTCGGACGCTAGATATCGCGGAAGGCTAACCGCCACTTTCAGTTCACATCCCATAATTTCATGTGTCAGTGTTTTCAAACGTTGTGTATGCGCGTGCTAGATTAACCCTAACTGTAACAATTTATTTATTTATTAACAAATGATAGGTGTCACACATGAGCAGCACTTTACTGAGGTGACTGCAGAAAACACTACAAATGTGAAGGACAAAAGCTTTTTGAAATGAGGAAGTAAAGCTTCACGTCTGGTTTATAGTGTATTGTGGTCGTGATGAAGAATGTTTTATAACACAACTGACATCATCCGAATCCTTATATAGCCTACTTTATCATATGTAAAACACGAATTTCTAAAAATCTGCATTCTGATAGTTCATACTTCATATAGCCTTTTAGTATAATTGTCAAAACTGTGCCCCTTCAGGTCGTGGTTCACGTGTCTTTTTGCTTTGAAATTTGCTTGATGTACTTAACGTACTTACTTAATGTATTTATTATTATTTTTTTTTAGAAAAATCAATGTTAAATGTGAGCATCGATAATCGAATATGATCCATCAATCATATGTTTTGCCCCCCCACAAAACTAAGTCATCTTACTAAAACATATTATTGGGAGATATAGAGTAACAACTGATATTTAAATGCATTTTATGTAATAATACTGTTATAAAGATCTTATTGATTTAAATTACTTGTAAGCTATTATTCGTCTTTCACTTTTTGGCCATATAAACAGGGCTGGGTAGGTTTCTTTTAACATTTATTTCACTACAGATAACAAAATACGTGCTTTATAAAGTAATTTTCGTTAGATTACCCAAGTTTTGTAACTTAATCTAATTACTTTAGAATACTTTGGAATGCTAATAAGAATGTAACGTGAAAAATGAATGTAATTGCGAGTTTTTATCTCACAATTCAGACAGAATTGCGGGATGTAAAGTTGCAGTCGGGAGTAATAAAGTCAGAGTTGTGAAATGTAAATTCGCAATATTGAGAAAAGAAGTCAGAATTCTGAGATATAAATTCTCAATTTTGAGAAAAAAGGCAAAATTGCGAGAATATAAAGATATATAAACTTGAAATGTGAGATATAAACATGCAATTTTCCATAAAAAAGGTAGAATTGCAATAAAGAAGTCAAAATTGTGAGATATAAACTTGCAATTTTCAAGAAAAAAGTTAGAATTGCAAGAAAGAAGTAAAAATTGTGAGATATAAACTTGCAATTTTCCAGAAAAAAAAGGTAGAATTGCAAGAAAGAAGTCAAAATTGTGAGATATAAACTTGCAATTTTCCAGAAAAAAGTTAGAATTGCAAGAAAGAAGTCAAAATTTTTAGATATAAACTTGCAATTTTCCAGAAAAAAGTTAGAATTGCAAGAAAGAAGTCAAAATTTTTAGATATAAACTTGCAATTTTCCAGAAAAAAGTTAGAATTGCAAGAAAGAAGTCAAAATTTTGAGATATAAACTTGCAATTTTCCAGAAAAAAGTTAGAATTGCAAGAAAGAAGTCAAAATTTTTAGATATAAACTTGCAATTTTCAAGAAAAAAGGTAGAATTGCAAGAAAGAAGTCAAAATTTTGAGATATAAACTTGCAATTTTCAAGAAAAAAGGTAGAATTGCAAGAAAAGTCAGAATTGCAAGTTCTATCACACAATAACTGAGTTTTATCACACAATAACAATTGAATTTATATCTCCCAATTCTGAGTTTATAAAACGCAATTTATTTTAAATCTCACAATTGCGATGAAAAAAGTCTGAAATGTGAGAAAATTTGCAATTAAAAGGGCGACTATCGCAAAACATGAAAACAGTCGTGGATCATCCAGGTAATGACAGGACAGTCAAGATTCAAATGAGACAATTTTTATAAATTTAGTCATCTGACTTGTGAAGTGTATGTAAACATCTGTTATGTGAAATAGCTTATTCAGGATAGTACTAAATAAAAATAAAATGCAATTTTTATGATCCCTCTTATTCTCAGAGTCAGAGAATCACCAATTGTTTACATTAATGGCCCGTCACAGTTTACATTAATGTTTGAATGAAATAAATGACATTAAAAATCAAAGTAATCACTTTGGTAATCTAAACAACTTTTCAGATGTAACTGTAATCTGATTAACACCCATTTAAAATGTAACTGTAATGAAATACAGTTACTCAAATTTTGTATTTTAAATGCGTAACTATGTATTTCGTTACTCCCCAACCGCAGTACACCAAATTGCATATTTCTGTTCAGTTTGGAACTCTGAATAAAATTTGGATATTTTTTTTCCTCCTCACGTATGA
>CM076085.1:4872500-4945000 GCA_038088235.1 Zacco platypus | reverse complement strand
ACAGTGATTGAGGGCGGGTCAAAGTAGACGTCATTCTCCGACAGCCAATAAAGACCATAGGCTGGCATTATGCAAATTTGTTACATTGTTACGTAGGAAGAGAGGCAGGTATTCTTGACGACTCATTTTAGCTGTTCAGAATCATTTAATCTTTTTTTATGTGTCATGCACTTTCATCTTTAAAACCTTGCAGACATTTTATGTTCACAAACATGAAAAATAATATTCAAAAAAGCATAATAGGGGTACTTTTAGTGTAACCTTGACAGTCTTATGCAATCACTTAAGACATTTCTCCTTATGTAGAACCTTTCTGGAATAAGGGGTTCTTTCAGATTGAGTCAAGAACCCTAGGGTTCTATATAGAACATCACTGGATTTTTTTTCTAAGAGTGTGTGCAGCAAGATTTTGAATTGGATTCTGTTGAACATGCTTTATATATTTATTTCCGTCTTTGTGTCATTAATGCATTTACAGAAACATTTGAACCCAGTACCTTGCAGGCGGTGCAGTTAGAGGATGGGTCTACTGCTTACATCCAGCATGCTGTTCAGGTGTCGCAGCCTAACACCATTCTGGCCATCCAGACAAATGGCACAGTAGCAGATTTGCAGACGGATACATCCATTGACCAAGAAACAATCAATGCTTTGGAGCAGTATACAACCAAGGTACCCTTTAAAGATGACTAGTGCTAATGTATTTGCCATGATTTTGCTGGTTATATTAAGTTGGGTGACATTTTTACATATTGTAAATAGTTTTTTAGCATAATCATTTTTCAAAGTTGGTAAGAAATCATTTTTGTGATGTGTAATGATCACTTTTGAATTCTTTCCTGCAGATTGAGGAAATGGACTCGTACACAAACTCTGAGCTCATCACCAATGATCCTCATGGTGTTGTGGAGATGCAGGTTATAATATAAAATCCATCCAAAATAAAAAATATCAATAGCCAAACTAGGAGATGCTCAAATATGTTTATCCTCCCTCCCTCTAGATCGTACTTCAGGGTCAAGGAATTCGGCGTAATACGCAGCAGCCTGGGGAGAAATGTTTCCGGTGTAACTATGACGGATGTGGAAAGCTTTACACCACTGCGAATCATCTTAAGGTTGTTATGGCTTGTGAGCTTATCAGCTTCTAAATAAAAGTAATTGACCATAGACAACATTACAAATGCAATGCATTATGATTATCATGCTCGTTTTTTGTTTTTTCCAGGTACATGAAAGAGCGCATACAGGCGACAAGCCATACTGTTGTGACATACCTGGCTGTGGAAAAAAGTTTGCAACAGGTAACAGAAAGACTTCATTTAATCAATTAGTCACTTCAGCGGGGTTTGTGTGTGTGTGTGTGTGTGTGTGTGTGTGTGTGTGTGTACTTGTATTTCTTTCTAAGTAAAACCAGTAAATCTTGACATTGTGGGGACCTTTTGTTGGTCCCCACAAGGAAACAAGCTTATAAATCATACAGAATGATCTTTTTTGAAAATCTAAAATAGCAGAACATTTTCTGTGATGGGTAGGTTTAGGGGTAGGGGTAGTGTAGGGGGGCAGAATATACAGTTTGTACAGTATAAAAATCATTACGCCTATGGAAAGTCCCCACAAAACACAAAAACACAACGTGTGTGTGTGTGTGTGTCCTAGATCAAAATTTTTAAAGAAATGAATATTTTTATTCAGCAAGGATGCATTAAATTGATTAAAACAGTATTTATAATGTTAGCACGTACAGTGCATCCGCAAAGTATTCATAGCGCTTTACTTTACAAAACGAGACAGAAAGGTAGACATGGAGCCAATAAATCTCAAACCTCCGTCATCCGCGGGAATCACCCGCTCAAAACAAACGGCGAACAGAAGAGAGTCTGCTGGCAAAAAAGAATGTGACAGAACTCGTAATAAAACAAGAATCAACATTAGCTTGGCTCTTCGGAGATGGTGAGAACTGAGTTCATTATAAAGCATTATCTATTGTGAAGGGGCGTTTCATTATGGATGTTGTAACACTGTGCTGGAATTTATTTTTTGAGGAAGTACCGTGTTAATGGGTACAACTGTAGTAACGTCTTCAGCTAGTCAGCTTGAGATCCTTTCCAGATAAACTGCTTATATCTCTCAATCCCAGAAGTGAATGTTTATTGAGCAGTATGATAACCATATTCATTCACACAGTCACGCAAAAGCCAAAGCACAACCAAAACAATGTTCTTCCGCAAAATGCATGCAGTTTTGTTTTTTAACCCCTAGAGGGCCAAAAGTTACATAGAGTACCTTTACATAGCAATTTGTTCACAATATTACTCTTTAACTGTAATTTCGATCAAATAAATATATCAAAACATTAAAAAATCTTACCGACCCCAAACTTGTGTATTTGCTGCTATATTTTCTTTTAGGTTATGGTTTGAAAAGTCACATCAGGACACACACTGGAGAAAAACCTTACCGCTGTCTGGAGTTGGACTGTAAAAAGTCTTTCAAGACCTCAGGGGACCTTCAAAAGCACACCAGAATTCACACAGGTACTTTCTTTGCTTTCTTAAAATCTTCCATCTGTTCCTTGGAATATTGTTATCTGAAAATGAATCTAGCAAACACACAGAACATTGATAAAATACCATGGTATTGAGTAGTAGACAAAAAGCTGCATGCAAAAGAATTATACAAGAATGATAAAAGTTCTGTTTAAAATCGATGTTTCATATTGTCGTTGTCATACGAAAACCTTGTATCTCATTTTTTAATTTCTTTTATAAATCATTACTATTGAAACTAGCAAAAAACATTTGCGTCACGCCTGGCGTCGCATTGCACCATTTGTATGATGGGGCCCTATATATATATATAATATATAAACACTAATGTTTGATGTATTTGAGGATATGTATTTATGTATTCCTCGAGTCATAGCCAGCCGACACTGGCTTAAATAGCCTGTGCGAAGCACTTCATCTTTAATAACATGGCCAAATGACCAAAAAAAAAACTGAGCGCCCACATAGCTACAGGAAACTTTACAACCTGTAAGTTGATGAAAACATATTACGGTCTCAGATGACGGACAAAACACATATGTCCAAAATTCGATGGTCAGAAATCTCGTAAACTTCATTTGAGCTTGTTATTTGTAAAATGTTAATAATGCAATGACATATATAAAGCCTCAAAATCAACTTTGGAGTTTAATTACTACTTTCAGAGATGAGAGGTTTCCGCCTGACAGCGATGATATGCAGATTAGTCATATTAGCTGCACTGTTATACCAAGGTACCACCACATTACTTGGGTTCCTACCAATGACCTCTGTTCTTTTAAGGAGAGAAGCCATTTTTATGTCCTATCCCGGGCTGTGGACGATCCTTCACTACCTCAAACATCTGTAAGGTGCATGTTCGCACACACACAGGAGAGAAACCGTATCACTGCCCAGAGCCAGGCTGTAATCGGGCCTTTGCCAGCGCAACAAATTACAAGAACCACATACGGATCCATACAGGTGTGCTGCTCTTGAGCCTTAGAGGTGTAGTTCACCTAGAAATGAAAAATAGTCATCTTTTTACTTGTTGTTCCAGACCCGTATGACTTTCTTTCTTACTCAAAAGGAGAAATTTTGAATGATGTGCTGATCTGGTCAGATGTCAAGTTGTTATGGTTAATCTGTTTCTCAAACAAAGCTATCGTATGAACTCAAAAGACTTGCCTGAACACTTTTATACTTTTAATGTGCTTCTTGTCATTTTGGAGCTTTTTAACTCTGTTCCTCATTCCCTTTTTTTACAATGATAGTTCAGCCAAAAATTAAAATGCTGTCATCATTTACTCGTCCTCATGTCGTTCCAAACTTGTATGACTTTGTTTCTGTTGTGTTACATAAAAAAAGATATTTTGTTAAAACGTTACAATAAGGCTCCATTTATACTTACAAAGCATTTATTAATCTTAGTTAATGTTAATAATGTTATTATGCTCAACCCATGTATTTGTTAATATCATTTAATGGACCTGAGCCAACAATGAACAGTTGTGTTTCTGTATTTATGTTTATTAATGCATTAACTGATGTGCCCTTATTGTAAAGTTGACATGAGAACAACATGAGAGTAAGTGAATAGTGACAAAACTGTCATTTTTGGGTCAACTATCTCTTTAAATGTCCAAAAATTCACCTTTTTTGTTTTCACAAAAGAAAAAAAGAAAGTCATACAGATATGGGAAGACATTTGGCGGAGCAAATAATGACAGAATTTCCATTTTGAGGGGGAAAAAAAACTCTTTCTTTGTAATATTTAATCTAACCTAAATGTAACTATGAATGCAACTCTAACCAGTGCCTTTATTACATGCAGGAGAGAGGCCGTATGTTTGCACAGTTCCTGGTTGTGACAAGCGATTCACTGAGTACTCGAGTCTATACAAACATAATGTCGTGCACACTCCCTGTAAACCCTACAAGTGCAACCACTGTGGAAAGACGTACAAGCAGATATCCACACTGGTCATGCACAAACGTACAGCACACAATGACTCTGAGCCTATAGAAGAGGAGTCGGAGGGCTATTTTGAACCCCCTTCAGGTTGGTTTTGATAAATACTTACATCATAGATTCACAGTCAGATTTTGATTATGTTTGATGAGCGGAGTTGGGCTGTTTTTGTGTTCAGAGGCTATAGATGACCCCTCCCTGAGTGTTAGTCCTGTGAAGTGTGAGGACACCTGTCCTGAAATGGCTTCTGAAATCTCTGATGTCACGGAACAACAGCATGTAACTCTCATCACACAAGATGGAGCATCACAGGTTTGCATCTATAGTTTCTCTGAAAACAGCATGTATTTTGATTAAGTATTATGCTTTCGACTGCCAATTAAAGTGTAGTACTCTGTTTAACACGGCGTACAAAAGAGTCAGCGGAAGCTAAAATGTATTTGGTCATTTGAAGTTGCACTAGAGGGTTTCTGGAAGACTGACTGCAAATTTGGTCAGGTGACTTTTCAAAGCTTGCCCTAAAACCTTTCAGAGCAATGTGCAATAATTTCAGTGCTGCTATCAGTGCTGGGTAGTTTGTTTACAGATTGTAATCTATTACAGTATACAAATTACATGATGAAAATTGTGTTTAGTAGGGATGCACCAATATGACGATTTTGGCCGATACCGATAATTCTTTATATTTGAAAGCCGATGACCGATATTTTTGCCCAATAGATCTTAATCAAAAACATTTTTAATATAATTTTTGAGAGCCTTTTTACAAAAACAAATGTTTCACCATTAAAGGCCATGTCCCAAGCGCACAATTATAATGTTATTGCAATAAAATATTGTAATACAATTATTGTACTTAACTTACTTAGTTTCCTTTTTGATGTGATTTCAATCATATTTCAAGCCATCATGAAGGACATTGCACTTCTGAAGTGTCTCAGCTGAAGGAAATAATCCATTATTTATCGGCTTTAATGTTTTGGACAAATTTTCTTATCTACTCGATAATGATAACATTAAAAATGAACATATGCTGGCCGATACCGATATATCGTGCATCCCTAGTATTTAATGATCTATTATATAATCGTAATCTATTACAGTATACATTTTAAATAATATAATCTAACTACTTTTTGATTACTTTAAGAATACGTTTGACCTAACCCGTTTATCACAGACACGGACAGCTGCGTAACGTCTAGCGGCGCGCTTTTGTTGTTTCGATCAAACATTATGGACCATGGCAAGCAAACTTTGGGATTCCACTGCGTCATCAATCTACGGTATTGTTCTGAAGAGTCTAGCGCCCTCTAGCGGTGAAAAAAAATACATATTGTGCCTTTAATAAAATAAAGATTCACTTTTTTGTTTGTTTTGCTGTGTGGCCTCTCAGTTTTCAGTGTAAAAATAGCCGCTTGACTAATGGTCCGTCTGTGTGTGCTATTTTACTAGAAGCCTTTCTGAACATATATAGCAATGGCAAGCAATAGTAATAGCAATAATATTTTTTTTTTTTTTTTTTAGAAAGGAATATTTAACAGATAAAAAAAAAAAAAGAATTAGCAACAGTAATTCACTGCCATTTTGTGAATATTAAGCAATCAGGTAATCAAGTGACTAGTCTCATTATGAATATTTTAATACAAAATATCTAAAAACAAATATTTATTTTTTGTAATCTGATTACATAATCCAGATTACTTGTAATGAGTCACTACCCAGCACTGGCTGCCATAGACTTCTGCAGCAAATCCAGAAGTTAATCATAATACATGAAATTCTGTTTTTAACAGGCTATTGGAAATGCAATCACAATGGTAACACAAGATGGCAGTATGATCACCTTCCCACCCACTGAGTCTTTGCTGTCTTCAGGAGAGGCTCATTCAGTGACTATGGTCTCGGAGGATGGGACTGAAGGACAGGTGTGTCGGATTTTTGGGTATTGTAAAAGCAGATATTCATTTGTGTGGTTTTCATTTCCAGCAAACACACAAAATGTTCTTTCCTAATTATCACAAGACTATATTCTGCCCAGTGCTGATTTGTGTGCATATAGAGCCCTGCAGTGAGGATGTTTTTGTAGGCCAATGAGGAAATTAGCATCACTCTAGTTCCCTCTAACCTTATGAATTTTGAAGCGGAAATACAATCGTCAGAATTAAAAAGCAAAACGTAGGCTATAAACAAGCTACACCATGGTCACCTGACTTCACTATGCTTCTGACAACTATGTCAGTCTTTATTTAAAAACATTTTCCCTGAAAGTTTGATTTAGAGTAGTTTGCAACAGCGTGATTTTAAACACAATGAGGCTGTGAAAGTGGACAAATGAGTCGATGAGTTTACTATGCTATTTTTCAAGACAAGTAAAAAATCACAAGCGGGCATTACTGATGTATTTAATGTTGTTGAATAAAACGGGAAGATATCCTGAGCTTGTGTTCCTCACAGACCTCAAATCAGCCATTTAACGAATAACCTATTCGTTTAGTTTAGTGTCCAGTTCTCATTATTAGCTATTAACTATGACTTGTGCCTCAGTTAACTCCTAATTACTACTTATTAATTGTTAGTTAGATAATTAAGTTTAGGTATTGGGTAGGATTAAGGGATGTAGAATATGGTCATGCAAAATAAGGCATTAATATGTGCTTTATAAGTACTAATAAACAACCAATATCCTAGTAATACGCAGTGCTAATAAGCAACTAGTTAATAGTAAGAATTAGACCCTAAGCTAAAATGTTACCACCCATTCAAAAAACCTAGGACGATGGAACCAGAACGGCTCTTTTCCAGGTTTTGGCCCACTATAATATCTATAAATCTATAAACTGATCATATGAACTATTTTTGTGTATTATTTACTGTTCTCTCCAGATGACGATTATGATGCCAGAATTAACATCTTCCAGGATCACACATGATGGGTTATCAGCACACCCAATTACACTTCTGGCTACTTCTAACGGCACACAGATTGCTGTTCAGGTAGAGTTCACTTAATTATACACTACGTGACTTTTGCTCAGAGCTTTGCCAGATTTACAGTCGGAGGAGTTGATGCTAGTTGCCAAAAGTCACAGCCATTCTGCAGATTTTAGTCCGTCGGAAAAAGAAAATCGCATATGATAGCCACAGATCATGATTTTTTTTAGCTTTAGACTATGATTTCATCCAGTTGGAAGATATCAAACATATTTAATATTCTGAGACAATTTTAGAACACATTCTTTTCATGTCTCATAGCAACCAGACAGGTACATATTTTAGACGCTGACCAACGTGGACAACCACCAAATTTCAGTAAATCACTTCTCAGACATTCCATGACCTGAGAAATGCCATTTGAACGTTCATTGGATGAGAACAAGTGACCACTGATCTGACAAACCAGTGGCCTAATGGTTAGAGATTCAAACTTGTAACCCCAAGGTTGCGGGTTCGAGTCTGAGTACTGGTAGGAAATGTAGGTCTCTGGCACTCTCATTATCCCTTGAGCAAGGCATCTAACCCCCAATCACTCCCCAGGCGCTGCAGCAAAATAAATCAGGGTTTGTGTGTTCAATACTCACTGCTGTGTATGGGTGAAATGAAGAGCACAAATTACGAGTATGAGACACCATAATTGGCTACACGTCACTTCACTTTCCGGATGAAGTGTCTGTTGATGTTCGTTGGCAATGTGAATTAGCTTTGTTCGGAACAAAAGTCTGGTATTGTGTGATTTTCCTCTGTAACCATTTACAAAGTTGGCCAGTTTATGATGCCTGTTTTCAAGAATCATATAGGTAAGCTGTTACAGCCTGTCTACTGAGATACCTTCATCTGATTGATTTTTGAAGGTTGCATAGATACACTGATGAGCCAAAACATTATAGCCAGTCACAGGTGAAGCAAATATCATTATCGTTCAAATCTCACAACAAGGCCACATATTAAAGGGGACCTATAATGCCCCTTTTACAAGATGTAATATAAGTGTCTGGTGTCCTCAGAATTTTCAGCTCAAAAAACCCATAGATCATTTATTAAAGCTTGTAAAATTAACCCCTATTTTTGAATGAGCAAAAAGATGCCGTTTTTGTGTGTCCCTTTAAATGCAAATGAGCTGCAGCTCCCGGACCCCTTTCCAGAAGAGGGCGGAGCTTTAACAGCTCATGCTTCAGTTGATCAACAACAACAAAGCTGGAGAATCTCACGCAGTGAATGAGGATTGTCAGTAACAGTGTTCAGACTTACATTGTTCAAACCGGAGTCGACACTGACGGAGAGACTCAGGAAGAATAAATTCAGGAAGTGGATAAATTTATGTAGTTGCTGTGGAGTTGATTCAACTTATCAACTAGCATGTGCCGTCCATGTGCCAAATCCAGCGTTGAATTGACCCTCGTTTGTGAAGCAGTCCGCAGTAAAATGATGGCATCAACAACACTCTACTACAGCAACTCTTCCTCTTCTCTAAAGCAGCCCCGCCCCCTTTGTTGTGTGTTTTGGGGTTAGTGATGTCACCAACCTGGGAACAAGCTCGTTGTAGTCCCTACCAGCCGTTTGTTGTAGTCCTTAAGAAGTGGTTTCTGTAAAAGAAAATGTCTCCCTTTACATTGAACTTTGAACGTCGTAACTTTGCAAATGTTGTTTCTGCTCAAACAGCAACATTACACACTAACTGAAGTTCAAAAAGTGAAATCATAATCAAGGACCCCTTTAAGGTTTGGGTGGATTAGATGGAAAGCAAACAATCAGTTGTCGTAATCACTCTGTTGGATGCAGGAGAAATGAAGATCTGAGCGACTTTGACAAGGGCCAAATTGTTATGGTAGGGCGACTGGGTCAGAGTATCAGAGAAAGGCAACAAAGGCTAACTTCTCTGGTCCGAGCCAACAGAAGGTCACATAAAATTTTAATGATGGAAATGGGAGCAATGTGTCACAACACAAGTGGCCTCTTTCATCAGGATAATACACACTGTTCAGGAATGGTTTGAGGAACAACAGTTCAAGGTGTTGCCCTGGCCTCCAAATTCCCCAGATCTTAATCCAATTGATCATCTATGGGGTGTGCTGGACCAACAAGTTCAATCCACAGCAGCTCCACCTTCTCAACATATAGGAACATTAAGGATCTGCTGCTGACGTCTTAGTGCCAGATGCCACAGGACACCTTCAGGGCTCTTTTACGCCTCTGTGGTGCTGTTTTGGCAGCATGGGGAGGACCAACAGTATATATGGCAGGTTGTCATAATGTTTTGGCTCATTACTGCCTGTGCATTCGATTCCATTACACCTGAGCTGAAGGAAAGAAATTGTGTCTGAAAGTTGTGGTTGGTAGTTCCAACCTTTAGTTGTGCCTATAGTTTAGATGGTTTCACTCTCTTTTAATGTTATTTATCTTAATTTTTTTTTACAATTACTTTCAGTATTTTAGCTTAATTATCATAGTTAGCAAAAATATTTTTCCTCCTTGATCTTTATCTGAATAGCTGGGCATATGTATATATTATTGACTGTTGGTGTTGTGTTCTGTCTTGTAGCTCAATGAACAGACTTCGCTGGAAGAGGCTCTGAGGATAGCGTCATCATTACAGGGAGGAGAAACAGAACTGGCCAATTAACTACCTTCACCTTCAGATGACTCAGTATTTAGTGTAACTAGTGATTCCATGAACGAATGATGAACTTTTGTAATTACCCTTTCGCCACCATTGTACAGAGGTCAAACTGTGCACTATGATAACATTTTTATCAGATTTTGTTCATTGATAAAGATATCTAAAAGGCAGAAAACTGTTTGCATTTTTAAATAAAAAGAGATGAACGGGATGTGTTGTGGTGTTTTCTCATTTATGACATCGTTGTGACTGAAGAGCACGAGGTTCATGCCATTCTGACATTAAAGCAACATAATACAAAACTGTACTTCCCTTGATTCTGATTGGTCAATAGCTGTGGTTTATTCATGATAAATCTTGGCTTTGACCGCTTCACCCAACAGTTCTGTTTTTCACTACACAACACACTTAGCAACCACTCTTAGCAACTTAAACAGTTTGTTCTCAATTGATATTGTTCATTGAAGCTTACTGTATTGTGTAGAAGAGATCGAGTGAGTGAGTTTATTACCTGCATTCAGATTTAGCATTTCCCTTCAGGTCAGTCCTATGTTCATAATAAAAAAATGTTTAAAAGTCCGCTGCAATATCTTGTCCTTTAACAGTTAAGAGGTTTTCCCGTGACTGACAGCTCTAGATAAAGCATTTGTCAGTTGCGTCTTGTTCCGTGTTCACAACAATTCAGTCTTTTCAATGTAAAAGTCTTCGCTACCGACTGACACACTCATAAAGACAGTTTTTACCGCCATCTAATGGCGTAATTATGTAACTTCTATTGCTGTTCACTGTCGGGACTATTTTTTTACGGCGGAAGGAAGGCATTTACGGATTTTACTTCATTTTTGGCTTTAATATTTATATTGTGTGGAAACCGTTTTATAAAAGCTATAAAGTACAGGAGGCACGATACAGCACTAGCCTCGAGTACCTTATTGCTTGCTAATAAAATTTTCAGTTCAACTTTTCATTCAAAGTGTTATGCTGATAATATGAATCACAATGAACCATTTTGTAGTAATTAGAAAATGCAAAACAAGCATTTTTTACTAGTGGTCTCAGATGTTTGGTATGTAAAGGCTACATTGGTCAAAAATAAAAAATATATCTATTTGGGGGGCAAAACTTACGGTGGCCCAGTAGTGCACAACACAATGAAATTAAAAAAGCAAACATAAGTTCACAACACAACGAAAATGCTCTCGAGCTCGGTAAAATTAGATTTCCTTTTCGCTGTTCTAAGGAGTTGATAGTCTTACATATCAAAACCATGATTAGTTATTAAGTATGTAAACATTGTATAGCGACATGAAATATTAATTCAAAATCACATATGTGCACAATAGCTTCATATTTATACCTGTGAATGATTTGACGCGCTACCACGGCACATCATGAAGGGAACGTCTGCCAATTCCACCAAATGGTTAAAAAGAAATTTTAAATTAATAATGCATGTTGATATACAGTGGTTACATACTGTTAAAGCTAATCGTGGTATTGATATCATAGACGTGTATTTATTATGTCTATGATTGATATCACTGCTGACTCTATGGAACGTTGGCAAGGAAAACTAACTTTACCGAGCTCTGAGAGCCCCCTAGTGGTCAGGAGCATTTCCGTTATGTTGTTGCTCGATTTCGTTGTGTTGTGACTTTATTTCGTTGTGTTGTGGCCCGATTTCATTGTGTTGTGAACTTATGATGTTTGCCTTTAAGTTTTGTTGTGTTGTGCACTTCTGGGCCACCGTGAAAAATGTTTTGATAGAAGAAAAAGAGAAAACAGCAGTCAAGATGGGCAGTAGCAAATCATCCATATAGCCTTTTAAGACTGGTGCCTCCACAGCACTCTTGATTTCACCAAGCAACGTATGCATAATCAATATTTATTATGAGGATCTGTTGTTTTAATGCGTCAAGTTGAAAGAGAATGAACTAGTAAAAAATAAGTTGAGGAAACTGCAAAAAAAAATTTTTTTTGGACTATACAATTTACTTGCAGTTATCGCACAAAAAACGGTACGTAAGCAAAAAAAATGAATAGAGGAAACATGGTTAAGACACTGTGGTTTTGAACTGAACTTGCACTCAGTACTGTAGAACTGTAAAGAGTATGAAAATGAAATAACTGGAAAACAATGCAGTTTGTAGAACTTGTTTTTCAGATGACTCAAGGGGAAAAGTCTGTCAACAGACTCTTTGTCTTTGAAATTATTTTTATGAAACTATAGAACTTCCTTCTCATACTCTTCTGACTTCATTCCTATGCTTGTTTATAGATCGTTTACAAGACTTGTTTTTCAGGACTGTTAACAACTATCTGAAGTAGAAGTGGTGTTTCCCCAGAACACACCATAGTTTGTGTGGTGTTTTTCTTCCATGGAATGTTGCTCAGACAATCCTGGAAAGTCTTTTTGGATGTTTTAAATGCCGTTTACGCACGACATGATTCAATGGATAACATCTGATACTTCTGCATTAATTTCTATTTGTAGATTAAGACTGTCTTGCAGAAACATGTTTTCTGTTGCCAACGGTTTGCCTTGTAGTGAATGCAGAGCGGTCGTGTCGGTATTTATAATGGCTCTTGAACATTGTTTTAAGGAACACAGTTAAAACCTGTGCTGTGACATACTGCATTCCAATGTTAAACTACTGTAAAAAAAAAGCTTTTTAAAACTTATGTATGCAGCTTTTTATGAGATCATATTAATTGAGGGAACACATGGAATAGACCTTTGTACTTTAAAAAAAAAAAGTAATTTGCAATTGTACAACCATTTATCATGAACTAGACAAAAAAAAGCGATTATACAGTGAGAAAAAACACTTTCAAATAGATTTCAGCCAAAATCTTTTATATGTCCAAAGCCATACAAGCCACTAAAGTCTGCAGCATTCTGAACCTCAGCATTTTTATTTATATATATTTTTTTTAGCTCTTTTTGCTCCAGGGAGATGAGATTGTACAGCAGTCCATTGCTTAAAAACAGCCTATTTGCTCCAAAGGAAAATACTTGGTTTATATACACAGGTATTCATTTCAGTAGTTTTGCAAACAATTCAAGGTAGTACCCTGGGCCTACAGTTGATGTCCGACATTTGAATAGACATTTAGGACATGTCTGTTTATGATTTAGACTTAGATGTATGTAAAACTGCTTGTTCTAAGACGTTTATCAGATGTTTGTACACAACAGATGTTTTCCAGGTTAAGTGCTCTTTAGCAGACACAGACGTACATGTGCTATGTATGTCATAATGCCGCAAAAAAATGCTAAATTGAAGTCTTATGAGGAGGTAACCATACCAAGGTTTCGCTGCTAGACCACGTTTCATTATGAAAAATATTATGCGCACTGAAAAAAACAGGATATGCTGGTTTGAGCTGGTTTGTGCTGGTCCTTAGCTGGTTTGAACTGGTTTATGCTGGTTATTAGCTGGTTTATGCTCAAGAGCTGGTCCTGAGCTGGAGCTACCATCTTAAACCAGCTCAAACCAGCATAAACCAGCTCAAATCAGCTAAGGACTAGCATAAACCAGTTCAAACCAGCAAAGATCCCAGATAAACCAGCTCAAACCAGACAATGACCAGCAAAAACCGGCTCAAACCAGCTAACGACCATCATAAAACAGTTTAAACCAGCTTCCATGCTTCAAAACATACCTAACCAGTAAATGTTGTTTTTTTCAACAGGGCGGTAACATAGGAGAACTTAAGAGTTTTAAGATGAGTTTAACATAAACTGACGGTCTTGTTTGGAATAAAGCTTCGACCGGAATCATCGAATAAGCTAATTCGTGTAATGTATAGTTTTTAAGAAGGATTTCCTGTTATTTATATTTAACTACGACAGTTTAATGACTGAATGTTCACATGAAACAGCTCTGAACCCAAAAACGCGAAAAGAAAGAAGAAAAAAAACATAAAGTTGTGTTTAAATCACGGTTTTATTTGTAGCCCAAGTATATATGTAAAGCTGTCCCGGTCACGTGACTCGCGCTCGTGTTGCGCTGACAGACTGAGTGAAGAGGATCAGTTCTACACGCGCGCGCTCACATCTCTCCCTGAATTTGACCATGATATCCCGGGACGAAATACTCAAACCCATATGGTACGCCTTTACTGCTCTGGATGTGGACCGAAACGGGAAAGTATCCAAATCCCAGTTAAAGGTAAGCAAACCTTATAAAAAACTACTACAGCGAGCACAGCGCGCGCACCTGTTCGAGTACTAGTTTCCGTGTCTTAAGAAAGTTGTTTGTCCACTTAAAAATGAAAGTTTGTCCATACAGATGATGATACTAAAGATTGGCAATTGCATGAACATTAAGTTTAGGATTTTTGCAGAGTGTAATATTAGACCTGTATAATAAAAGCGAAAGAGGCACATAAATTTGTTTGCTGGTTTCTGAATAACGCTTGATCAGTGTTGCAGAACTGTGGGTGTGTGCAGAAATATGTGCACTGAAGTAAATCAGATCATCATTTGGATGTTACATCAACTTCATCAAAAAGTTTTGACACCCTCAATCTTTTTTTTTTTTTTTTTTTTAATATTTTCAATAAAATCAAATCAGTTATGGCTAAATAAATCAACGTTATCTTCTATACAAAGCAGCACTGTCATATACACTTGCTGCGTTTCTATCCACTTAAAACATTTCAATATTGACTGAATTGTTTCATGAACTGTGTACACAATTTACGTAATCTACATATTCAATTCCAGGCATTTAAGTATAAATAAGCATAAATTCAATCAAGGAAACTTTTGACCTCATTTAAAGGGACTATATGTAAGACTTCTCATGTAGTAATCACATTTTTATTGCAAATGCATTTTTCTGTTATTTTATAATGTTTATCAAGATCCTGTTTTTGACCACCTCTTTGAAACACACTGTTTTGATGGGCGTGCCGCATTCAAGACTTGAAAGTAAACGCCCACTGCTATGATTGGGTCGCAGTTTTACTCATTAAAATAATTTTCAACAGCCCTGCTATTACAAAACTTCTGCTTTAATTGAAAAAGGATGACTTATGATGTTTCGAGTAACCGGAATTGACCATTCGCAAAGGCCCGCCGACTTTAGTTACTGTTGCTATGCCGCTCTTACGCCACACATCATGTTCTCACGAAGTGAAAAATACATCACGGAGCAAAGAGGACACTGACAACACGTCGACAGACAAGACAGAGCAGGTTACTATTGAAATGAAACAGTTTCATATTTAAAATATTGTACATTTTTAAAGAAGTTTAAACAACAAAGAGCGTATAGTGTCTCTTTAATGTGTCGTGACAGATCGCTGTAGCTCCTCGTGAACCGATCATCTCTTCATACTAGTTCATTTATAGCATCAAATAAACATGAATGAACATCAGAAGGAATGTTGTTTCAAGACGTGAGTTCACACAATATTTCAAGTTCAAGTTCACCAACGTTAATCTACTAACTCCCTTGACTGCTTTGTCAGACAAAATGGTGGATTCGGGGTTATGATTGGTCAGATCGCCTGTCAATCAATCAAACTGGCGTCAAAAGATCAGGGAAAATTACATTTTTTCAAAAAACCCTTTAAAAAAACGAGACCTTTTCCGACTTCCTATAGGTTGTCTTTCCTTGAAAGCCTGTAGACTTGTTTTTATGTAAAGGGCTAGGGATGTTTTTGCCAGGAAAATCGTAAATTTTGAAAAGCAAAACTTTGCGAGATAATATAACACATGAAACAAATGCTTAATGTTCAGGATAATGCCGAAAGAGCTATAATGTCAATGTCATGCAAAGAAAATGAGTTGATTCAAACTATAGTTTCACAGACTTTTTACTTCTAAGTGAATGTAGTAGACATGAGAGTGATAATGGGTTTTCGCTTTAGTCATGTAATGATGAGTCAGCGGGTGAGATCCAAGTGCGAGCTTTATTAACAAAACGTGGTCAAACAGGCGATGGTCAATCAGACAGCAAACAGAAGTGGCAGGGAACAGGCAGGCTCGTAGTATAAATCCAGGCAATAGGTCAAAAGGCAGGCAGATAAACATCAACAGACGAGGAGACAGGCAGAATCAAAAACAGGCAGACTAGACAGGTATGAATGCTGGGAAATGTCACTATGGGTTAAACAAGACAACAAAGGGTGCGTTCACACTTGTAGTTCGGTTGGTTTGGTCTGGGCCAAAAAACAAAAACAAAACATATAGTCCTGGTCCGCTTAGCGTTCACACTGACATTTTTAACAGCGAACCTTAAGTTACCGATCCAAAGGCATAGGGATACGGTCACGACCTGATTGGTCGGCTTTTATGACGTATATTTCACGACGGAGCTCGCTTACTGAACATTCAAAACAATGCTGTGCGCTGGATTAAACGCCATCATTTTACGCGTGTACATATGCTTTATTTTTACCAGCTGAGAACTCACAAAGAGCTCATAAAATGTTCAAAACATTCAAAACAGCAGCAGGATTTCCTCCGTTGTATGCAGGAACAAATATTGATGAGGCTCTTCACCTCCTCGTTGCTCCACGTTTGCCCTCGACTCATTTTGGATACACCGATCTTTCTGCGTCGTCAAATCAGCTGACTTGTAGCGTCGCATCTTGTGACATCACGTCCTGTTTTTGGTTCGTTTACGTGTCTTTGGTCCGTGTTGCGTTCATATATCAATCGAACCGCACCAGAGTTCGTTTGGAAGCGGACCGAGACCCATCTTTTTAGCGGTCTCGGTCCGCACCAGGGTTCAGATGGCAGCGTTCACATATGTTCAAATGAACCGCACTAACTGAGCAATCGCACCAGGGTTCGTTTTAATCGAACCGAACATGACGAGTGTGAACGCACCCTAAGTTTGTATGCGCTGGACTTAAATATGGTGGGATAATGAGAATCAGCTGGAGCCGTGATTAGTGACAGGTACGGGGATTCTGGGAGATGTAGTCCGTGTATGAGAGTCCATGATATTGGAGGGCGACCTCTGGTGGCGAGTGAGTGGAAGGTGACGGAACGGATTCATGACAAGTCATGTGATCATGGTTGGGGGTTGTGTAAGAATGGGAATATTAGTCACCTGTTCCCTGATTAACGGCAGGGAGACGGGGTGATCAGGGACGATGTATTTCTTTGTTGAAATATCAGTGTGAATAAAAAGAAAAGCAATCAGAAGTACTTTTTGCCTCATCGATATTTTATTAATGCGTCACCAAGGCAGTCCCTGTCTCTCAGCGGCTTTTAGAAAGTAGCCGTTATATTATAGAATGAAAAAGAACTAATCTGTATATCATGACCTTGAGTCACATTAGGTGTGTCCGACTTGAAGAAGTGCTAATATCCCCTTCTTATTCGAACAGTTGCTGGCTGCAGTTCACTTAATGGCCACCGGTGTCGCTGTTGACAAGGGTTTCTGAATTCCCAATGAATTCCCTTTGGATTCTGAACTCATTGCGGTCTGTCTCTCTAAAGGTGCTGTCTCACAACCTGTGCACCATCCTGAAAATCCCTCATAACATTTCAGCCCTGGAGGAGCACTTTAAAGATGATGATGAAGGACCAGTGTCAACACAAGGCTACATGCCATACCTGAACATGTTCATACTCAATAAGGTAACAAAAACACGGTCTCTTATCAAAGCACAGCTGCAGTGCTGTATTTCACTCCAGTTCTATTCAGGTAACAATAATAGCATGATTGAATTGTCCCATCAGATGATAAAGCCCCATGAATGAGTTACGATATACATCGGCCTACCTCTCGCCAGCCTGTGTCTGTTTTAAGAACAGACGTTTATTATTATCTAGACCTTATTTTTCATGACTCACACTCTTTTTTTTTGTATCCGTCTGCTTTTCTGTACTAAGACATTCCGTGGGGTCAGAAATGTATGATTTTGTACTATTTCTAATCAAATAGGTCAATTTGTTCATGTGACTCTTTGAGCAGGCTGTTCCACTGAAGCACAAGATGCTGTTTGGTTTAATGAAAAATGATCCTGTCATCAAGGCAAACACACAAAATACCAAGGCTCGGAAATAGTTATGCTCATTATATAATTTTTAGGTAACTCTTTAAGGTGACGTAGTTACATGTACATTATTGTGATAAGAGTAAATGGTTACACTTTATTTTAAGGTGTCAGTATTACAGTGTAATTATACATTTAAGTACTGAGTAATGACAATTAACTACATGTACTGACTATAGGGTTAGGATGAGGGTTTGGTTTAGGGTTAATTTGCATGTAATTATGCATAATTTCTAGTTATTACTATAGTAAATACATGTAACATATGACATTGTAAAATAAAGTGTTACAGAGTAAATTGTGCATAATTGCAAGCAAATAACCCTAAAGCAAAACCTAACCCTGACCAAATCTATAGTAAGTACTTGTAGTTAATTAATATTACTCAGTACTTATTTGTGTAATTACAGTGTAACTGTACAGTGTATTTATAATATAAAATATGCAGATGCAGAAGCATCTTCACTTGTGGTCTTAAACATATTTTGGTAACGCTTTACTTGAAGGGTGTGCATAAGACTGACATGACACTTCATAATCGTGACATAACATGAATAGGAAGGCGGGTTTATGACAACTGACATGAAGCGTCATTCGCTCAATTGTGTCATTTTTAATGCAAAGATGGCATTATTTGAGATGTCTCTGTTATGACAATTTGACATAACCCAATACTTCATAACATACATTTGTCATAAACATGACATATCGGATTAATTATAAAACTTAAGAAACTACTTTTGGGTTTTTTACTTTTATGGGTTAACATTGCATTAAACTGTCACTTGCAGTTGGTTTTGACACTGGCTGTCATGAGACTGTTATAACTGTGTTATGAATATTTTTCTGATTGAATTTGTCATTAAAATGTCAAAGTTTATTTATAAAGCACTTTTTTAAAACAACGAGTGTTTATCAAAGTGCTGTATATACAAAAAGAAAACATGTTCATTATTTAAAACAGTGAGCACCATAAAAGAAAAACACTTAAGACACAATAAAACAGTAAAAGAAAGCAGCTCTCACATGGCATCGAACGCCAGACTATACAAATACGTTTTTAGGCCATTAAGTGTTAATAATTTTATAACAGTGTCATGAATATTTTTCATTTCATAATTCCTTTTTTAAGTACCGCTGTAGTTTAGGTCAAGATAAATATTCATGAAGCTGTTATATGTCTTGGTAATGTCAAGTTGACATGACAAAGATACTGACAGGTTATGATGTATTGGGTTATGTCAAGTTGTCATAACAGAGACATCTCAAACAATGTCATATTTGCATTAAAAATGACAGAATTGAACAAATTAAGAATCATGTCAGTTGTCATAAACATGCATAAACCCCCATGTGTTATGTCACGATGTCATGTCAGTCTTATACACACCCCTTCAAGTAAAGTGTTACCCATATATTTTAATGGATGAAGTCATTCATTAATATGTAAAATTGAAAAAAAAAAATGGCATAGATAAAATACTAAAGGAGTGTAGGGAAGTTGATGTCCATGAGCCGTCACTTATGACTCACAGGGCATGAGACTTGTTACTCACATACTGATGTTTTGTCTCCTGAAAATGGATTGAAGTAGTCACTTCAGGGAGTGTTTCAAATTTAAATTCAGTGTGAGATTTCAGGAGGTAAATCAGTTATTATGTAATATCATCTAGCGTTATATTATTAATATAATTCATATTTTAGCTCTGGGTTCAGTTTGCTGCTGATGTGGTATATGTATGCACACACACACACACACACACACACACACACACACAATGTTGTGTTTTCATTTTTTATGGGGACATTTCATAGGCGTAATGATTTTTATACTGTACAAACTGTATATCCTGCCCCCCTACACTACCCCTACCCCTAAACCTACCCATCACAGAAAATGTTCTGCTATTTTAGATTTTTAAAAAAGATCATTCTGTATGATTTATACGCTTGTTTCCTCATAGGGACCAAAAAAATGTCCCCACAAGATCAAAATTTACTGGTTTTACTATACCTGTGGGGACATTTGGTCCCCATAACGTAGGGAATACCCACACACATACACACACACATGTTGTGTTTTCATGTTTTATGGGGACATTCCAAAGGTGTAATGGTTTTTATACTGTACAAACTGTATATTCTGCCCCCCTACACTACCCCTACCCCTAAACCTACCCATCACAGAAAATGTTCTGCTATTTTACATTTTCAAAAAATATAATTCTGTATGATTTATAAGCTCCTTAACCTAATATTAACCTTATTAAAATCTTGACCCTCAAACTGGCTTTTAAACGGGTCACAGAAAGTGAGGACTGGTCAAAATGTCTTTGTCCTCACTCTGATGGTCTGAAATTTAAACTGGTTATCACAAAGATAGTTGTACAAGTACACAGACACACACACACATACACACGACACGTTGGGTTTCCATGTTTTTTGTGTGTGTGTGTGTTTACATACATTAGCTAAAATATGCTGTAAACATACACATTTAGATTCGTTGATGAATTGCATTTATTCATTGTTGTTTTTTGACAAATCTACTGGATGTTTCTATACATTTTCATCTTAGAAGTGAATGAACAAATAACTTAAAAATAAAGGTTCTTTATCGGCATCGATGCTTCCATGAAGAACTTTTAACATTCCATTCCACACATGTTCTTTATTTGAACAAAGTTATTTAGATTATTAAAATGTTCTTCACACTAGCACTGCGTCTACACCAGACACGACTTTTGTCGCATCGCACAAAAGCACAAAAGCCGACCGTTGCAAAACACCTGGACTACGTAAGAAAAAAAAAAAGGTTCTTTTAAAGACATGGTTTAACCAAAAAATGAAAAATCTGTTATCATGAATTTCTTTCAACTGCTAAACACAAAAGAAGATATTTTGAAGACTGTTAGTAACCTGACTTTCATTGTATTTTTGTCCATACTATGGAAGTCAGTGGCGCCCATTAACTGTTTGGTTACCCATATTCTTCAAAATATCAGCAGAAGAAAGAAATTCACACAGATTTGCAACAATTTGAGTTAATGATGACATGATTTTCATGTTTGGGTGAACAATCCCTTTAAGAACTGTTGACAGGTACTTTGCAGAACTCAGAATTCTTATATGGCTTCGGTGCCAAAAACAAAAAAACTTTTGGAACCTTAATTTTTAAGGCCGTGCGGTATGATTTGTTTTCCCCCACACTAAACCATGCCATCAGTTCACGATGACGTGTTACAGTCTCTTGTCATGTTCTTAACTGACAGGAGTGGAACCTGTTATGCTTTTCTGTAGCTTTTCGACTTCACAGTTTGATGTGTTGTGCGTTCAGAAATGCTGTTTCCATCCTGTCAGCTCAAACCTGTTTGACCATTCTTCTCTGACTTCTCGCCAAGGCATTTTTGTTACCAGAACTGACACTTACTTGATGTGTTTTGGTTGCTTACACCATTTTCTCTAAATTCTAGAGACTGTGTGAAAATCCCTCGAGATCAGCAGTTTCTGTGATACTCATTCTAACACATCTCACACAGTATTTCTGCACCCTTTCTAATGTTTGGTTTGAACAACACCCTAAGAAAAGTCATTAAATATATAAATATGCAGTACTTGATTTTGATTGGTCAGTTGTGGCATTCTTTCATCAAAACCCTTTGTATAATGACTACTAAATAATATGAAGTTGGCCATGTTCACACTGAAGCTCACAGGCATTTCTTACTTGCCAGCTGGTATTATCTTTCTAGAATAAGCGGTTGGACAAACTTCATGCCTCTACATATGAATTCTGCAGAAAAGATTTGACATTGTAGCCCTAAATTATATTTGAGTCATTCTTAATATTTGAATCACAGATCCAGTCCAACTTTGACTTCATGGAGCTGAATAAGATGTGCTGGACTCTGTCTGCTCCAAAGCACATCTCCAGCAAGAATCTGCTCATCTCAGACAGTGATACCTTTAAGTTGTGGTGTATCTTCAACTTCCTGTCTGAAGATAAATATCCACTGCACATTGTCACCGAGGAGGTTGGTTCTAGTACTTTAATCTTAGTTATTTTTATATATGTTTGTAATTATATGGAAATAATGAGGTATCTCTGTATTGTAACAGCTTGAGTACTTCCTGCGCAAGCTGTTGGCAGCAATGGGTTGCAGTTGGAACGAGGGCAGATTTGAAGACTACAAAATTCGGCTCAGTGCAAAGAAACATCATATGAACGCATGGGAGCTGATTGAGCTTATTGGCATGGGGCATTTCACCAAGGGCATAAACCCTCAGACCGTCTCCATGGGCATCAATGAGGTCCATCAAGAACTTGTGCTGGATGTAATTAAGCAGGTAGGAGTCTGTGTTAAAGGATTAGTTAACTTCAGAATTAAAATTTCCTGATCATTTTCTCATGTCGTTATTTCTTCCTTCAGTCGAAAAGAAATTGAGGTTTTTGAGGAAAACATTCCAGGATTTTTCTCCATATAGTGGACTTCACTGGCTATCAATGGGTTGAAGATACAAATTGCAGTGTCAATGCAGCTTCAAAGGGTTCTACATGATCCTAGCCGAGGAATAAGGATCTTATCTAGCGAAAAATTGGTCATTTTTTACAAAAAAAAAAGAATTGCATTCTTTTTAACCACAAATGCTCGTCTTGCACTAGCATCCATGACTTCACACATTGCGTAATCACGTTGGAAAGATCACGCATGATGTAGGCGGAAGTACCTTTTCTCCTCGAGCTTCAAAATTAACATTGTTGTTTTACCTTTGTTTTTTTTTTTGTAAAGGACGTTTGACTTAGTCTTTGCCCGTTCGATTTGTAAACTCTAGGTCGGTACTTCCGTCTACGTCACACATGACCTTTCCAATGTGATTAAATAATACATGGTGGATCGCAGAGCTTGTGCAAGACGAGCATTTGTGGTTAAAAAGTATATATATTTTTATTTCTTTTAGAAAGTGACCAATCGTTTTGCTAGATAAGACTCTTATTCCTCAGCTGAGAGTAGGGTTGGGAACCGAAACCCGGTGCTAATACGGCACTGGTACCTATATAACCGGTATGTACCGGATCGAATCAGAATGCGAATGTCGGTGCCTCATTTCGGTGCCACTTAAATGCCTGAAGTGATTGAAATATTTGTCTCTGGTGCTATGACACGGACTTAAGAAGCATCAGATTCATCAACACGCCCGATCGCTAGTTAAATTTAAATACTGCTTTCATGGGGTGTCAGAATGCTCGGAAAAATTATATCCTGAATGAGAAAATGTTGGAAAGCTTTGATGATAGCCTACAAACCCAATACATCTTTGTAGTAATGTTACTGTGCATTTTGTTTTCACATTTCGAAGTAAAAATCCCAAATCGTTGGGAAGTGAGACCATCCGTGAAGCGCGTGAACGCAGCAACTACACTAGCGCTGACTGCAGTGCAGCAGGTGGTCTACCGTTAGCTTAGCTAGCTAAAGTAAACGTGCTTAAATTAAAATGCCTAAAACTAAACGCTCCAAAGTGTGGCTATATTTCACCAGAAAGGATTCCGACACCGCGACGTGCAGCAAATGTTTTACAACAGCGTGTAAAGGGGGAAACACGTCAAACCTAATGAAACATTTGAGGGCACATGGAATATGCACCGTGTTTGACAGCTTGCGGACATCAGCTGGCACTATCAGTGTGGATGACCCCAGTCTTCCCATATTGTCTGCACTTTCAAACAGGCCTCATCGACACCATCTGAGAGAGTTTTCTCCTGTGCAGGACATGCAATAAGTCAGGAGAGGTGTCGTATTTTTCCAGAGAAGGCAAATATGGTCATATTTCTGCAAAAAAAATTGAAGCTGTTAAAGTATCGGTTCAGGCACCGTTTTGGCTCCGGTACCGTTTTAAAAGTATCGATTTGGCACCGGTATCGAAAAAAACCCAAACGATACCCAACCCTAGCTGAGAGTCCTCTGAAGCTGAATATTTGGACCTTCAACCCGTTGAACCCCACTGAAGTCCACTATACCGAGAAAAATTGTGGAACGTTTTCCTCAAAAACCTTAATTTCTTTTCGACTGAAGAAATAAAGACATGAAACTCTTGGATGACATGGGGGTGAGTAAATAATCATGAGATTTTAATTCTGAAGTGAACTAATCTTTTAATGTATTTTAATATGAGCATTCCAGGTCTTCAGTTGTCCGGTGTTTAAAAATCATAAGTTCAATTAATTGTGCGAAGACCACCGACTAGCCAGGGAACGCTGGAGAAATAAACAGATATCCCTGACAAATCATTAACTTGCTATCTTTTTCATTCAAAAAGGGCTATATGATGAAAAAAGGCCATAAAAGGAAGAACTGGACAGAGCGATGGTTTAAGCTCCATCTCAACTACATATCCTATTATGTGAGTGAAGACCTAATAGAGCAGAAGGGATGTATATCGCTGGACCGCAACTGCTGTGTCGAGGTAAAACCTTGGAGATTTTTTTTGTTTTGTAGTATTTGTTGTTCAAAGTTGAGTTTTAAAGATATACCTTTAAAAAAGTTCAGGATATTAAATATTTGGATATTGATTATTAATCACTTAAACCTTCTTGCACATCCATTTTTACATGTGTTTATAGTTCTGAAGTGAATCCTCCTCAAGCGCAATGGGTTGTGGGTAATGTTAGTGTGCATTAGTCTACACTTTGAATTTCCACTGTAAATAGTAGAGCAAACGTGCACTTTTAAGATACTCATTTCAACTTAGTATGAATTGGGACGCACATCATTTCGAATACCATTTTGGGTGGATAGTTTGTGAATTGGGACGCAGCAATAGTTCACACAAAGAAGAATATTTTGTCATCATTTACACACTCTCATGTCGATCCAACCCTGTGTGATTGGCTTATGAAAGCAAATGTTTAGCAGAATGTTCAAGCTGCCCTTTTCCAGTCAAAAAAGAAGTGAAAAAAGCCGCTAAACATCATAACAGTAGCTCATATGAAGTCTCCTTGAAGCCATAAGATAGTGTTGTGCGAGGACAGAAATTTAAGTTGTTATTAGCAAAAAATCTTTTACAATTCCTTGTAATCAAACTTAGCACCTCAAAATGCATTTTTATTTTTTGACTGATTTTTTGTGGTACATTTAAATTGAATTGAGTGCAAGCCTGACTGGAAATAAGAGCTATGGCAGGACAACATGAATATATGATTTTTGGATGAACTATGTCTTTAAATAACTAAAATGCTCTGTCTTTGCAGTCCTTACCAGACAAGGATGGAAGGAAAAACCTCTTCGTTATTAAATGTGTTGACAAAAGTTTTGAAATCAGTGCATCGGATAAAAAGACAAAACAGGAGTGGATTCAAGGTATCACATATCTTTGGTTACACTGATGACATTGAAATTTTTGTACTTTATATCCACAACACTGCCACCCATTCTCCTTCTGAGTATGTTTTTTTCTCATGTGTGTGTTAGCCATCCAGGACTGCATTGTTCGCATAAGGCAAGGCCTTTCCTCTGGACACAGAGAAAGCAGACAGAAACGCAGGGAGCAGAGAAACATTAGAAAAGCTGAACAGGAGGTCATGGAGAACAGAATGAGACAGCTGCAATTGGCCAACGAGAGCAAACAGGCCCAGCTGGAGGCCATGAAGGTATTGTGGCCTTCCTTGAATCATCGAATCACCTGCTAAAACGTCTTAGATTTCGAGCCATTTCGTAGTAAACGTGTATTCTGTAGTTCTTTAGCAAGCGGTAGCATTGGCTTTCTTTGTGTAGGGTTAGTTCCCCCAAAAATGAAAATATCCCATGATTTACTCACCCTCAAGCCATCCTAGGTGTATATGACTATCTTCTTTCAGGAGATATATTTAAAAATATCCAGCCTCTTCCAAGCTTTATAATGGCAGTGAATGGGGGAACTGTATTAAAACATAACAAAACACCGGTCATGAATTAGAAGTCTAAAATGAGACATTTCTAAAGAGAAATGTCGGAGGATTTCGATATAAGAGAAGAGGAGCTTGTGATTGTTACACAGCTCGGTTTTTTTGAACCGCAAAAGATGTGTAAGCTTATGCTACTCCTACATCCTGCGTCATACATCGCGTCAGGGGTTGTGACGCAAATCGACCTGCGCAGCGTACGGTCATCTGCCTTAAGCTAGTTATTTTAGTTTGTAAAATATTAAATATGGATATTTATTTTTTTACAAAAACCCATCGCTTCACTTTAGAAGGCCTTTAGTAACCTGGAGCCGTATGGATTATTATTACGATGGATGGATGCACTTTTTTTTGCTTCAAAATTGGGCCCCCCGTTCACTGCCATTATAAAACTTGGAAGAGCCAGGATATTTTTTAAACATTTCTCCAACTGTATTCGTCTGAAACTCATATCCTGCTTGGATGGCTCGAGGACGAGTAAATCATGGGGCAATTTTCATTTTTGGGTGAACTATCCCTTTAAGAACTGATACCACAATCCCATCTTTCGACATGGATCAGCATGATCGTCGTTTTATGCAAATTACACAATACTAGTGAGTTTTAGAGAGCGGTTTACTCAATAATAAATTCCCCTAAACAGAATCAACTTGTGCATCTCTTTGTCATCTAATCTTAATACATTGTGTATGGTGTACCGATGTTTACATTTATTTTTTGTCTTGCACTTATTTTTGTCTGTACATTCTCCCATTGTCTCCATTGGGAAAGCATGATAATAAGTGTGTTCCATTGTCTAATTTTGGCTTTTCTGAACAACTACACTACTCTACACTACTAGTGTTACAGTCTTGCTGGTTACATACGAGCACAAAGACGGTTTTTAATCATTAACAGGAGAAATACCAGGAGAAACAATCCACACAAGACACTAAACCAAGTATAATCTTTTTCTTTTTGTTCTTTTTTTAACTTCTTCCTTTGCATAATTTTTTATCACCTACATTATATTTGATTGTGGGACACTGTTAGTAATATGTGAAGAAAGTTTCACTTCCTTTTTGTCTTTTTTTTTTCCCATGTTAAACCTTTATTTAGGTTTCATGTGAAACATTTGACTATTGCAATCGTGTTTGACTATGAAAAGAAAGCTACTTACTGAACCTATCCTCGTCTCAACTGAAGCTGATAAATGTGATGATAATTTTAGAACATTTTTTATGCTAAAACAGCTCGGTTGTCGGAGCTGTAGTCTCGTGATTCACGCTCTGACATATAGTGCAACAGCACTGCAGGGAACAATCCCAACTGCCCTATCAAATATTAGCAAAAAAAAAAAAGCCACAAAATATAACTTAAAAATGCTCTACTTTTGCAGATTTATTAGGACACCTGCAAAAGAGAACTCCTGAGCCATGAAGCTCATTTCCTGTGTATGGGTGGTTTTGGCAGTTGCTAGTTCCTGTTTTATATCTTTAGTCTCAAGGGATTGTTACACACCTTTTCGCCTATGAAGGAGAAAATATGATCATTCCTAGACTAGTTAGATTTTTTTACTCCTGTCATCCATGCAAGGCTGATAAACTTGGAAACTTTTGCACAATACAAAGTTGCAAAGTTGTCTAGTTGCGTGGGACTCTAGATGCGTATTTTTGCATTTTCATTGTGTAAATTGCTAGAATTAACAGTGAATTGCGAGATATAAAGTCAGAATCGTGAATTGTAAAGTCAGAATTGTGAGTTATAAAGTCAGAATTGTGAGTTATAAAGTCAGAATTTTGAGTTATAAAGTCAGAATTGTGAGTTATAAAGTCAGAATTGTGAGTTATAAAGTCAGAATTGTGAGTTATAAAGTCAGAATTGAATGATATTAAGTCAGAATTGAGTTATAAAGTCAGAATTGTGAGTTATAAAGTCAGAATTTAATGATATTAAGTCAGAATTGAGTTATAAAGTCAGAATTGTGAGTTATAAAGTCAGAATTGAATGATATTAAGTCAGAATTGAGTTATAAAGTCAGAATTGTGAGTTATAAAGTCAGAATTTAATGATATTAAGTCAGAATTGAGTTATAAAGTCAGAATTTAATGATATTAAGTCAGAATTGTGAGTTATAAAGTCAGAATTGTGAGTTATAAAGTCAGAATTGAATGATATTAAGTCAGAATTGAGTTATAAAGTCAGAATTGTGAGTTATAAAGTCAGAATTTAATGATATTAAGTCAGAATTGAGTTATAAAGTCAGAATTGTGAGTTATAAAGTCAGAATTTAATGATATTAAGTCAGAATTGAGTTATAAAGTCAGAATTTTGAGTTAAAGTCAGAATTGTGAGTTATAAAGTCAGAATTACCAGTTATAAAGTCAGAATTGAATTATAAAGTCAGAATTGTGAATTATAAAGTCAGAATTGTGATAACTTGCAACTGTGAAAACAAAGTCAGAATTGTGAGACAAAAAAATTGAAATTACCTTTTTTAATTTTTTTATTTAGTTGTAGAAACAAACTTCCATAACTTTTAGAAACTGCACAAAATGATTCTGAATGCCTTGCGTCGCAGACTTCTACTGTAAATGCATTGTTGTAAACGTGTATTTGTGTGTATTCAAATTGTGGGATGAACTGAAGTCAATAGCATGGCACAGCTGCTGTTGATTGAATATGGAACTTTCTTTTAATATTAAATAGCAACTGAAGGCTAGCTGTTATTTGTTGCTTTTCTCTCTGTACTTTCTGGCTCACAGAAGCCTTGTTAGTTACTGCTTTCATTTGTCTGGATGTTGCAGAACCTTCATAAAGAATCACTCAGGGGTGATGTGGAGGAACAAAGAAGACTTCAGACCCAAGAAGAATTACTGGAACGATACAGACGAGACCTGGAGCAGGAGAAAATGGTAACTACAACAGTCTTATGTCTTGTTCACAAGGACAGCGATTTTATTGCTGGAGGTCAACGGGTTGCTTGCAGGTGGGCTGGATGCCCTAACATAATTGTAAGAGGCAAAAACTTTTGAAAATCTGTTCACAAATTGAATTTATTGTTGAAATTAATAAAATGTTAGTTTGACATATAATTGGTTTTCCTTCTGCCCAAATGAAACATTAAAGACATAAAGTTTCTTTCCTATTGTGACGTACAGTACCGTTCAAAAGTTTGGAAACATTAAAGGATTAATTCACTTCAGAATTAAAATTTCCTGATAATTTACTCACCCCCATGTCAATCAAGATGTTTATGTCTTTCTTTCTTCAGTCGAAAACAAATTAAGGTTTTTGAGGAAAACATTCCAGGATTTCTCTCCATACAGTGAACTTCACTGGGGTTCAACAGGTTGAAGGTCTAAATTGCAATTGCAGCTTCAAAGGACTCTACATGATCCCAGACGAGGAATAAGGGTCTTGTTTAGCGAAACCATTGGTCATTTTCTAAAAAAAATAAAAATTTATGTACTTTTACATTACTTAATCATGTTGGAAAGGTCACGTGTGACGTAGGCAGAAGTCACATGTGACCTTTCCAACATGATTATGTAATGAGTGGCGCATCGCAGAGCAAGACAAGTATTTGTGGTTAAAAAGTGTATGTATATATATATATATATATATTTCCAATTTGGACCTTCAAATTGTTGATCCCAATTGAAGTCCATTATTATGGAGAAAAATCCTGGAATGTTTTCCTCAAAAACCTTAGTTTCTTTTACACTGAAGAAAGAAAGACACGAACATCTTGGATGACGTGGGGGTGAGAAAATTATCATAAAATTTGATTTCTGAAGTGAACTAATCCTTTAAAGTTTTTAAAGTTTTTGAAATAAGTCTCTTTTGCTCACCAAGGTTCCATGTATTTGATCAAAAATAGAGAAAAAATATTGTGAAATATTATTACCATTTAAAGGATCATTACTCCAGTCTTCAGAGTCACACAGTGTCACACTTCAGAAATGATGCTGAAAATCAGCTTTGATCACAGGAATAAATAACATTTTAACATATTTTCACATAGAAAAGAATTTAAATAGTAATAATAATATTTCACAGTATTACTGTTTTTGTGATCAGTATAAATTAAAACAAATAATGTGCACAGATAAATCTTTTATAATAACTGCAAAATATTTTGAACTTTGAACTTTCATGGTGACTTTGTTGAAATTAAGGGTGTAAATTGATTAAAATTTATGTAAATAGTTGTGATTCTTTTTTTTGTAGTGAACATCCTTTTTTAAAAAAAAAAAAGGAAAAAAAAGAAAATATAACACAGTTATCTTATAGAAATGCAGCTCTCCTCCGCTGAAAGGTTGTCAGTTTGCAAGAAAGCAGAATACAAGTCTGCAGTTGCACTTCTGCGCCACGTATGCCGGATGTGTGAAACAGATCTGATGTACTAAAGAAATTTAAAATGGCTTGCTAGGCTCGAATGCAGATGGAAGAGCAGGTGGTTGAAAAGTCCAGTGAAGTGGAGCAGTACTGGCAGCGTATGCAGGAACTGGAAGACATGTACCGTCAACTGAAACAGGCACTAGAAGATGAGAGGCAAGCCAAAGAGGATGAAGAAATCTTGCGCAAACTGCAGGCCAGGTAACAGTCTGCAAACACACAACGTTTACATTAAGTTTTCACAGAATTACTCAGAATATTTGTGTGCTTTGTTTGCAGGCTGCTACAAGAGGAGGCAAGCAAGAGGCTTGAATTAGAGCAGATTCACCTGCAGCAGCAAGAGGTCTTATCCCAGTCCCAGAAAGAGAAAGTAGAGCTGGAAAAGGAGAAGGAAGAGAAGGAACGTTCCCTGCTGGCTGCACACGAACAGCTGGAGAACCTCAAAAGACAGAGACAGGGGGCGCAAGAGGAATACATGGTAGTGGATTCGCAATTTATTGTTCACTTTATCAAATTAACATCCTCCTTTTATAGTATATTTTGCTTTTACAAAAACTTTGTTCTCAACCAGGGGTCTCGGGCCCACTAGGGGGCATCATCAAACTTCAAAAGGGGGCCTCAAGTTGACTTAAGATGTGTAATGTGTAATGTCACAATGTGAATTATTAGCATAATGCCTGCACAAAGGCATATGCAAAGAAATATTCTTCAGTGAATTGAAGTGTTGTCGTCATGTCACACGTGTTTATGTGAGAAACCGCTTTGTCTGGCCTTCCGAAAATGGATGAAATTACGAATCAGAAGCTAAGATTTATCTATAAAGCTATTTTTGAGCAGTACAACCCAAAAGTTTGCTTGTGCACAGCGCATTTAACAGAGCATAGCTTCCTGAACCTGGTAGAGCACAACGCCGGCTATATATAAAGACTACTTATCACCACGAAACGTCCTGCTCAAGTCGTGCATGCAAAGATGGATCTGATCTGCGTGTAAACTGCGTGTTTAAAATTGCTTAAAAAGCCTTTGACGTGAAAGCTTACAATTATATAAAGGGGCGTTACATTGCCGATGCACACTCGAGGTGTTTGACCAGTCACAACGCACTGGATCAGATCAATCATTTCACTCTGTGCTTTTCGGAAGGAGGGGCTTTGTAGAATTCCACGCCTTTCAGACAGACTGGGAATAGAGGAGCTGCAGTTATGTACAGTTTGTGAAAATTAATGTGTTTTGAACGTTAAAGCATGTTAACCTATTCTATTACACCTAATAAACAATGGCGTCATATGAACCCTTTAAAATGATTTAAAGGTGCAATATGTAAATTTTTGGCGGCTAGAGGGCGTACATTCAAAACAACAACAACGGCGTAACTCGATGATGCTGTGAAGGAGCGTTAATTTATGAGAACTGTCATCTTCAACTCCACCGCTGATTTAAATCAATCAGATGGGAATCATAAATCATGTTCATGGATGAGCTAAAGTAATAGTTTTATAAATGTTGCGGTTGATGACGCGATTTTATTTCATTATAATGAATTAGCTGCAAATAAAGCGAGGTTTAACACTAAATTGGTTGTAATAGATGTTTTGTCCAATTCATTGGTGTGATAACGCTGCGCAGTTTAATGTGTTCAAAACAATCATAGTACAGTTGAACGAGCCCACATCATTTGTCAAATGGCTGATTAATATTTATGTATAACACTGTATTAATTTCAATTATCACGTCGGGTGAAGTGAATGGCAATGTCAACAAACTAATCACATGTAATAACGTTGTCCTTAATAAACATTTCTTGTACAGAATGAACTCATATGCAGTTTTGGCATTTGACAGATTTTATGTAGTGAAAGTATTTCACTAAAGCTACAGAATAAAACAAAATTACAGCCAACACTATTCAACACTATTCGTAGTGAACATCACCTCACCATTTTTCACATCATATTCATAAACAAGAACAAGACATTCAAACAATACAACTAACACTGTTGATCAATATAATAATCACAAGTTTTCTTTCAGTGAAGGAATCCAGATAGTTCCTCACCTGTCTATTAAAACACATGCAAGATCGGCGTCTCTGTCTAGCTGAAGATTGTCGCGCAGTTCTCTCCATTTAGGAAATGCCACACCGATGTTGATCCTCGTTTTATTTCTCTTCTTGTCCCAAAATCTTCTTGGGTCATATGGTTTACGTTTACGTTTATGGGACTCGTCTTTGTTGACAGAACCAGCTAAAAACAGTAAAGAATAATCGTGTTCATAACGACTGTGCGAAACAAGCTAGTTGCTTGATAGACGCTACAACTACTATTTCCGCATTTGTCCATGAGACTGTGTTGTCATGGTTTCTACGGCAGTAAAAGCGGAAACCGAGGATAACGCGGATATGACGTCATTGACAGGCTATTCCCACACACGTCCCGGATCCTTGGTTATAATTCGCAATTTTCTTATGATTTACAAAGTGATGGAAACATTTGGGATATTGTAAGTACTCAACTGAACAAAATATACAACACTGGACCAGTGGTTTTTGGATATTTTACTTCACAAATTTTACATATTGCACCTTTAAAACAAGAAAAAACAAGTTTTAAAATAAGCTAAATGTACTAAAAATCAAGAAAGTTCTTATTTATTTCTTCCCTCAACAACTTTGTTATTTCTTTGAAGAACCAGTAAAGATTTCCATTGTCTTGAAAAAAATGGATAGAAGAGAACTTCTGATTATAATTATGTGTAATAAGTGTTTTTCTAGACCTGAAAATGTCATATAAAGTAATAAAATATTAAAATGCCATGAGCAGAATGAATATAAAGTTCTAAAATATCTTGGAATTTTGAGTAATATATATATATATATATATATATATATATATATATATTTTCAAACATTCCACATCCTTATCTGATAATCACGAATGACTGGAAAAGTCAGATTCATCGGCTAAAAATAGTGAGAATGTTGAGAAGAATGAAAAGCACCGCTCTAACACTAGCGCACCTCTCGTCAGACAGATCAGACATTCAAATGTGTCTAGCTTGTTTCCACTTCATACTAAAAATAGGATAGTTTCATTTTTAAACATAAGGCGCATGATCAAGATTTCAGTGACCTTTATTGTTTTTCAGGCCATCACAAAGAAACTGGAACGGGCAAGTAACAAGACAAAGACTTGGAAACACAAAGTCTCTAAACATGAGGGCCTACTTCGAATCGTTCAACCAGGTGACCGAGGGTAAAGTTTCTCGAATACCAGATAACATTACCAAAAGCACCAGATATATGTTTTTTATGTGTTTCTCAGGCAACAAAGCACCCACTAAAATAACCAACTGGGGAGAGGCGGCCTTCACCGAAACTGAGCTGAATCACATGGAGAAGATTTGGCAGGAGAACAAGAATAGATCGCTTGATGATCAGTAACGCCTAAAAAAAGACATCCATTTTCTTTATATTTATGTTTTTTTTTTTGTTTTTGTTTTTCCAGGCATTCCTCATCCTGATCTTATGTTACTGGTGAAATCTTTTTTTATTCAACAGTTTATTAATCATGTGCTTGAATAATGCAACGTGAGCAGATGTGCAAGTCGAATGTGTTTACTTTGTGAAGTTAATGTAAAAAGTGGCACTTTTTACACTTTTATATGTGGTTTTTAAAAACAAATTTAGAAAATGTAACATTATTATCATTCCAAATGTATTCCAAGTTTTGGTGTGGAAATAAAATCTGATTCATATATTCCTACTGTGTCCTCTAGATGTCCCTGTTGATACAGAGACACTCATAGGACCCAGATGTTCTGCACATTAGAGCCACCCATAGACAACAGATACAAAACTGTGGTACTGAAGAGCGCATTTAGCCTTAGTCTTTGCTTTTTAACCTTTAGCTTCAGCTTGTTTGAAAATATATAACATTTTGTTGTTCATGATGGGTTGATGTGGTTCAGTTTGTGTTTAATAAATATCTGGCAACCTGACTCAACCAAGGTGCATTTATTTAATATTGATAGCTTTGATCAGCCAGATGGTTCTTTGTCTTTTTACAGTGTTTTCTCTGAAAATAATCCACATTTACACCTTCCACTGCACATTCACTGAGCCCCTCGATGCAGGATTTGGTGTTGGGGTTGACAGAGGCTCTTCAGTGTGTTTAAAAACTGCTTAAATATGTATTTATTATGTTAGTGTGATGTGTCAGTGAAGTCACGTTATTAAAAAAACAAGCTTTTAATGTGCTTGAGTGTTTTCTCCCAGCGCATAACTTACATTTGGCTGTTATATTCTTATTTGACTGTTATGCATCTTAAGTCTGTTAAATATTATTTTATATATTCATGTCAAACAGAACACAACAGAGGAAGGCAATGCAATAATATTAATCTCGCTGGAGGTTACATTTAGTTATTATAGTATCATTGAAATACTGTTAGAAGTGTCTTAAATTTAAAGAGAAAATAAATGTCATAGTAAAGCTTTTGTATATAAACTATAAGAACATGAAATAGACGATGTGTGTTCTTGATTATGTGTTACACTGTGGACTTAGGTAAAAAAATTATAAAAAATACATGTACAACCCACTTTAGTTGTCTAAAGGTCTACAGAATTATTAAGATATATGGTGTCCTATATATCCAGCATCAAATATCAAATGATCTTTGGTTAACTTAGCTGTTCGGACTTATATATGTAGTTTTAAAATCTTGTGATGTTCTCATTATTTCTCTTATTACGCATGTTTATGATAAAAACTATTCATTGCACATACCAAAGCCATGCTGCCAATCTTCTACATTTAAACGAAATTATATTTTAGCCACATGTAATAAAATGTTGCCATATTTTTAAGAAAACATGAATGTATGTAGCTCTAGGCCTGTTTAAAACGAAAGTTTCAAATCAATATGTACAATGAAAATGTAACTTTGGCATATATTAGTGCTAAAATGTAACATTTACTGGTGTATTTATTATTATCTGACATTTAAATATGCCTTACAGTTCCATAATCAAATACAATTGTGATTGGTTCATCCTGTCCAGCGTTGAGAAAAGTAACAAGTCTCATATGATACGATGCTAATGAAACTGTCAAAAGTATAAATTTGATTAAAGGCACTGATCAATTTTAATATCATTTAACTTAAAAATATACATTAAAGGCTTACATTCATATAAATATCCTTCTGACCCATCATATCTGACCAGCAAGAGTGATGGTCTTGTCTACGGAGACTTTTATTTTAAAAAATGTCTCCCGGAAGCCATTTCAGCTCCGTGAGACGAACACTGACAGCCTTGAGTTAAAGTACAGCTGCGGTGTCTCACTAACTTCATCATGACTGATTCTTTGCTTCGCTGGACTGTTGATAAGTTAAAGCATAGTTTTGGATTAGAGGCAAGCGATGACATTGTACAGTAAGTCAATTTTAGTCGATGTTTATGCCTCTGGAGGACGAGTTGCGCGCGAGCCTATCTAATGACAATTATGGAAATGCTGTAAAATATAAATAACAGAATTGATAAGTCAAAAAGTGGATTTATTGTTTATCTGAAATCATGTGTAACGAATAGTCATCGTACTTGTAAAAATAAAATGGACGGCAAGACAATAATACCTTAATATAATAATAATAATAAAACACCTTGGTACATGAGTATGACATAGTACTACATACCTGTTTATAATAACCTCATGGAAAAAATACATTAATGTAATAAGAAATGTATGTGATATTTAATACACACATGGAGTTTGTGATGAGTATGTTTGGGCTTCTAGTATCCAAACAGAAATGTTATTTTGAACGGGTCTTTGTGGGTGGAAAAAGTGAGTATTGTGTAAGTTGCTTAAATGCCTGTTTTTCTTATTTCCAGGTACATCCTTTCCATTGACAATACTGATGAAATCGTGGAGTATGTTGGAGATCTCTTGCAAGGAACAGAGGGGAACCAGAAGGAGTTTGTGGATGAGCTGGTGCAGAGATGGCAGAGGTGTCGCACGCAGGCGGCTGACGGTCCTGGAGACGTCCTCAGGAAAGAGGCAGTCATGGGTAAATTGTGAATACAGAATTATGTATTTAGGATTTAACTGAAGAATTAAGGATTAAATAGGAGTTACAACCACATAAAATACAAGAGTACAGAGAAAGAGAGGCGTTTATGGATTCTTCCTTCCTTCCTTCCGTTCATGAGCACTACCGAGTCGTAGTTTTATCTCGGGCACATGAGCAGAAGTTGGTTGGCCAGTTTTATTCGCATTAAAGATATTCAAACACCTCTGTAAATACTAACATGTGAATGTCATGTTTGTCTGAAAAGACAGAATTCATTCAAATTAATTTTTATTGCACCGAACACTTGTCTTGGTGTGAACGGGTATTAATCCCTGCCCATGCAAGCTGCCGTTAATTTGTCTATATTTTTGCATACAATATTCTAAATCCAATTGACCATATGCACGGTTACTTCCTGGATTTCTTTAAGCCAGTTTGGGCATTTCAGGTGAACTGTTAGCTGTCGTTGTACATCTACACAAAACCATCAGTGGTTGACTTTTTAATGTTGTATTTATATTTTAAAGGGTTAGTTCACCCAAAAATGATAATGCTGTCATTAATTCCTCACCCTCATGTCGTTCAGAACACAAATGAAGATATTTTTCATGAAATCCGATGGTTCAGTGAGTCTCTATTGACAGTAAGATAATGAACACTTTCAGATGAACAGAAAGATACTAAAACATATTCAAAACGGGTCATGTGACTACAGTGGTGCAACCTTAATATTATAAAGCGACGAGAATACTTTTTGTGCGCCGAAAAAACAAAATAACGACTTTTCAACAATATCTAGTGATGGACGATTTCAAAACACTGCTTCATGAAGCTTTGCGAATCTTTTGTTTCGAATCAGTGGTTAAGATCACGTATCAAACCGCCAAAGTCACGTGACCTCTTGAAATTGCGAAACACTTAAGATGTAACGAAGCCTCGTTTACTGAAATCACGTGACTTTGGCGCTCCGAATTACTGATCGCATCTGAAAGTGTTCATTATCTTGCTGTCAATAGAGCCTCACTGAACCATCGGATTTCATCAAAAATATCTTCATTTGTGTTGTGAAGATGAATGAAGGTCTTACGGGTGTAGAACAACATGAGGGTGAGGAATTAATGACTGAATTATCATTTTTGGGTGAACTAACCCTTTAAAGCAGTAATCACACTTGCCTAATTTGTCAGTTTTATTGATTGCAATAAAGACGAAGCTAATGGGAACGTTTGGATGAGAAACGTGGCGTCTGAAATTAGACACGCACACGCAACATTTTTCCAGCACTTCAAATGTAATTTTTAATGTGATGACCAAAGATATTTTTTGTTCATCTTTCTGAGATTGTCCCCATTTGTAAAACCGAACGTTTTGACATTTGACAGTAAACACTTTTATTTAAAAAATAAAAATACATTAATTACCACAATAACCAGCAGATGGCAGAAGAGGAGCATTTATTGGCTCATATTAGTTATTTCCTGTAATAGTTTTTCAGTCAGTTTCGCTTTTGAATACTAGGTTTAAAAAAAACAAACATTTTGTCAAGTTGAAGTATGACGAACTCAAATCTCATGGGAACTTTTCTTGTGAATGAATCACACAGAAATCGAACACCGTCAATGACTTTGGCACACTTGTGAAATTCACATTTTATTCAATAAATCTAAAGTGCTCAATAAATCTTTAATTTACAGTGTGTTGATGCTTTTTTCCACACTAAACAGTGAAAACTGATGGTTGAATTTAATTTAGCTGAGGAGGAACTCTGAGACACGTCTTTTTTATGTCGCCTTACGTTTGAACAACTAAATTAATGCCAGGCCTGACTATTTTAGTGACTATATATATATATATTACACCGTTGATGCTGTTAAAGCTACCTCAGGACATTGAAGATACCGACACACCAAGTGACATTTCACCAGAAGTTTTCCAGCTGGCTTGAGTTATGTTATTACGTCCCGTGCACATGGTCAATTAACAACTACCGTTTTTTAATTATAATGCTCGATCTCTGCATTCCTACCAATATTATTGTAATTCCTATGAAAATGCATCTATTGAGTGTCAATAAAGGAATATTGTACAAAATATCTACCACAGAGGGTCTAGACGCAACTCCCAAAGACACCCAGAAGAAGTCCAAACGAAAGGGAAGAAACAAACAAGAGATTTCTGCGGTCTGTCAGGCAGAGCCGGAGCCTGTGAAAACTCCCATTGACTTGATGAAGGTATGTCAGCTTAAATATCTCTCACATGAAATATGTGAAGTTCAATTTTAGGTGGAAAGACTCACAGAGGAATTTACTTGCTATTATCAGGCACAAGAGAACTCCAGCTCAGTGAAAAAGAAGAGCAAGTTTGTGAATCTGTATGCTAAAGAAGGTCGGGATAAGATGGCTGTTCTGCTGCCTGGCCGTCAATCCTGCGACTGTCTGGCTCAGAAACACAGACTCATCAACAACTGTCTGAGCTGTGGCCGTATCGTGTGTGAGCAAGAGGGCTCCGGCCCCTGTTTGTTCTGCGGCAGTCTGGTGAGCGTCGTCCTCTTACTCATCACATCACTTCAGTCTGTGTTAGTGATAGACCTAAACTCAGCAAAAAATGAAATGTCCTTTTACTTTCAATATCAATAATAAGGGTGCGTTCACACTTGTCATGTTCGGTTCGATTAAAACGAACCCTGATTGCTCAGTTAGTGCGGTTCGTTTGAACATATGTGAACGCTGCCATCCGAACCCTGGTGCGGACCGAGACCGCTAAAAAGATGGGTCTCGGTCCGCTTCCAAACGAACTCTGGTGCGGTTCGATTGATATATGAACGCAACACGGACCAAAGACACATAAACGAACCAAAAACAGGACGTGATGTCACAAGATGCGACGCTACAAGCTGATTTGATGATGCGGGAAGATCGGTGTATCCAAAATGAGTCGAGGGCAAACGTGGAGCAACGAGGAGGTGAAGAGCCTCATCAATATTTGTTTCTGCACACAACAGAGGAAATCCTGCTGCTGTTTTGAATGTTTTGAACATTTTATGAGCTCTTCGTGAGTTCTCAGCTGGTAAAAATAAAGCATATGTACACGCATAAAATGATGGCGTTTAATCCAGCACACAGCATTGTTTTGAATGTTCGGGAATCAAGCTCCGTCGCTAAATATACGTCATAAAAGCCGACCAATCAGGTTGTGACCGTATCCCTATGCCTTTAGTTCGGTAACTTTAGGTTCGCTGTTAAAAATGCCAGTGTGAACGCTAAGCGGACCAGGACTATATGTTTTGTTTTTGTTTTTTGGTCCGGACCAAACGAACCGAACTACAAGTGTGAACGAACCCTAAAGTGTGCCACCTCAGTTTCATAATGAACCAATCGAAACTTCCCATAATAACAAAAAAACATTGTTTTGCACCATTGCTTGGGCAAAGTATCTGACAAAAGAACTAAAATGAAAGCGCGATATGGCTCTGAGCTTTTATCAAAGACTGCGATTTAATGAAATAAGTATATAGTCTGTTTGTGCTGCGTATTTCAAAGCGAAGTGCGCACTTTGCTCTCGTGATCTGGTGTTTTTTGCATCTGAAAACAGCTCGGTTTGACATTGAATGAATGAATTGAACTCTATCTCTGCATGTGCTCCGAGTTTAGTGTGCATTTGGCAATGTTGCTGGCACCAGTTACATATTATTTTCACATTTATATTATTTCCAACAATATTGTGGGAAGATGATTACAGCTTTTCACTAGATTCGTAATGAGACACTTTTGTAAACCTGTTCTCACAGAAATGGAAAATAAAAGCCTAACTGCAGTCTCTGTCAAAATAAAAACTCGATGTTTCATTTCTTGCAAGCGCATAAATTGCTTATTTTGGTTTTATAAAATTATATTTAAGGTACAGTATCCCAAAAAAGGGACTTTTTTTGCTGAGTTTATGTCAGCCAAGCCAATTAATATGGCAGTGTTTGTATTAACGGAATTTATTGTCTGAATTAGTCAATTCCACATGGAAATACAGATAATCATATTAATAGAGAACTATTTTGTGTTTTCTTTTTGTGTGTGTGAATTTTGAGTAAAGAATGAATCTCATCTCAACCCATAAAAATCAAGAAATTATATAATGCACAAAGTAAATGAAATTCTCATTAAAGTTTGACATTTAGAATGATCATGAAAATATTCTCATTACCATTCAAATATTTTACTTTTGAGAGCTTTTGTAATTTCGTACAGATTATTTGTTCACCACAAGACTAGTAATGTGTGCTAACAAAGTAAATGGGGTCCATTTTGATTGTGTGCAGCTTTTATATTATTGGGATGCATTAAAAAAAAAATCATATATATTTTTTTTTTAACTTTTTCTTAATATACATTACATACATTTTTTAGTGTGGAGGGGTGGGGATTATGACCAAGACATGCTCTTGACAGGCTTCATGCCATTTATCAATAAATAATGTGCAAAACATTATAAATATTGTAATACTTAAAATACATACACTACTCTTCATCGTGACTTTTTGTGTTTTTCTCTTCAAGGACTGAGTAAAATTGATCCAAATTTGTTACAAAACCTTTCTATTTCAACAGATAAATGCATTTTTTTCAAGCTCACATTGGTCAGCCGCTTTTCTGTATCTTGTCTAATCTTATGGACCTTGCAAATTTGATTATGATAGGGCTGAACGACTGTCTAAAGCTTTCATCGTCACCGTTTAACATCTTTCACACATAATTCAGGTCTGTACAAATGAGGAGCAAGAGATACTGCAGCGAGACTCCAACAAAAGTCAAAAGCTCCGTAAAAAACTCATGGGAGGTAAGACGTGAAGTGATTGTACAGGATGTGTTTTTCTTTGACTTGTAGCATTTGCGTGACAGCTTTTGTCTTCTGTGTGGTCCCAGAGGGAACTGAGCGGGACTATCTGCCCCACCAAGAGGCCAAGATGAAGTCTGGTCTGGAAAAAGCCATAAAGCACAAAGACAAACTTCTGGAGTTTGACAAGAACAGGTCTGCTTGTCCAAATACACTGTTGTTACCCTGTTCTTGTCATTTTAAAGATTCATTTCAGCCTCAGAATCGCCCACTGAGCATCTAAAGTATAATGCACTCACAAAGCTTAGACATTTTAACAATTTGACCTCTTCCTCTTTCTTCTAGTGTTAAGAGAACACAAGTCTTGGATGATGAATCTGATTATTTTGCAACGGATTCCAACCAGTGGCTCTCTCCAGGTGAGAGAGAGGCAATACGCAAGCGAGAGGAGGAACTCCGGGAGCTTCGACACGCCTCCCGCAAAGACCGCAAGATCACACTGGACTTTGCCGGAAGACGAGTGCTGGATGAAGGGGAGAATCTGACTCCATACTACCAGAAGTAAGAAGCCACATTCATAATTAGTTGTTTCAGTTATTAGATGAATATAATGACAATGAAAAAAATATACATAAATATAATATTAAATAATATAAATTCCTAACACTATTACAGTCAACAGTCTGTAATAAAATAAGGTCAAATAAACACAATAGAAAAGATGCTTATAAAATAAACAGTGCTTTTAAGGTTTTTTCAGGTAGATATAACACTAGGTACAGAAATTGAATAGTAAATATAAAATAGCTCTACATAGACTTCACTGTATATGTTAAATAAAAATTAATCCTTATTAAAATTACAAAAGTTGTTCAGTCAAGAGCATTGAGCACTATTGTTTAATACTTTGAATACACACAGTCACAGTCAGCAGCAGAAATATTAGGCTGCTGTCACTTTAAAGACTAATGCACGGATCCAGTATACTGTTACACATAGGATTGGGTAGCGTTATACACATTATACCAGTATCAGTACCTGAAATTTAGTGTTGGTACCTTTTTCAGTACTTTACTCTCTGTTTAATGACCAAAACATTTATTTCAGTGAAAAAAAAAAAAGTCCAAACCTTTCAATTTCAACATTTTGTTATTTAATTAGAAGTTTTACACACTAGAGCAGAGCTTCCCAAACTTAAGAGGGGTAAGGCCCCCCCAAAAACATTGCAAAAGCTCCACGACCCCGCCGTTAAAAAAATATTTACGACATTTACCTACAAATACATTTATTAACAAGTTTAGAATTTCATGTGAATTATGAGAACTATGATGTAAACATTCTTTACAAATATATTTAAATCCATAACACTAACCTTACATGATTTAAAAAAAATCACATTTTAGAACAATTGGAATATTTTAATATATTGATTTGGACTAGCTACGGCCCCCCTGCAATACCGCTACGGCCCACAGTTTGGGGGCAAACTGTTGTGTGCGCTGTAGTATGCATGAGATTGCATTACAGTGGAGAATTCAAATCGTCACGAAAGACCATTTCTCACGGTTCTGTTCAGCGTTGAGTTGGGACACATGTGCCATGAGTGTATGTTTCCTCAGCACAGTAGCCCAAAAATGTTGTTTCATTTTCCAGTTTGACTAACAACAAATTAAAAACATGTCTGTGACAATATTTAGTACGTAACCTCATGAGAGCAGTTTCTGCACGGAACGCCGCAATGAGATCAGCAACGCTCGCAACGCGGATCATAGATCGTATGTGGACTGGAGTAAGCGCGTTCCAAGTTTTTATGGACATATTGGAAATAGCGTTGTCTCAGTCTGCGTCTATTTTTTTGAAATGTAACCACACTTCAGAACGTTTACCCCTTGCCCTGTGTGTTGTTTGAACAAGTTACAGGGGTGACGTTTTGTGGTCTCTTTCGCTCTCTTTCCCTAACGTACCCTCGCTCCCAGATGCGTTCTCAGGTACTGAAATTTGGCACGGATTGATTTAATGTGAATCAGTACTCTGTAGTTACAATGTAATTCGGTTGGTGCACTTAAAAGTACCAGTACCCAACCCTAAGTTACACACAAATGTACTTTCTCAACTGTTTACATTCACTTAAGACATAACCGACTTTGTTTTTTTTTGGTTTGCAAAAGGTTTGATGAGTCAGTCAAGGACATCAACTCTGGTTCTTTTGGTCGGACATCAAAACACTCTGTTTCCACTGATCGACAGCACCTGAGAGAGCTTGTCAACCCCAACATCGTACAGGCTGCGCCAGAGGTGGGTGCAGACAAGCTGCTTCTGAAGACCTTATAAAGAATCTTAACTGAAAGGAAGTTAATGTCATTTTTATTTGAGTTGCATCTGTGTAAATGTCTATTCATTCATGTGTTTTTGTGTTGTGGCAGTGGGTTGACGTAGCCTGTAGCGACTCCTCACGTAAGTCTTCATCAAAGGCTGTGAGCAGTACACAGAAAAGTGAGCGCAGCCGACTCAGACTGCAGGACAAAGAGCTGCAGGAGATCTCAGATGGAGGCTGGTGTCTCAGCATGCATCAGCCATGGGCTTCACTGCTTGTTAAGGGCATAAAAAGGTAGTTTACTTGAAGACGCCGTGAAATCATAAATTACATCAATCTCTGCTCAGGGGGTGCATACAATAGTCTCTAAAATGAAAATATTCTGCCCCCTAAATTATAAAAACCACCTGCATCTGTCTAGCAATTGCTCGTAGCAAATATTTTTGACATGCAGGATGCACCAATATTAAAACTGGGCGATAGCAATAAGTCAAGAATTGTTTTCACTTTATGGCTGTAATATTTTGCGTAAACAAATTAAGTATATCAACTTAAGTAAATCAAAGTGTCCATTGTAGGGTGTTGCCTCGCAAAGCATTGTTCACTTTGACGTGTTCATGACCCGTCTAATCTTTGAAGGTCTAAATGCAGTGAATTTTATCTTGCACTTCCGTAACTGAAGCTGAATGTCTTTTTCCATGTAACACGTTAGTCATGGTCCCATACCAGCTAAACACCCCCTGGCTCCTCCTGCAACTGTAACCACTCCCCAAACTCTCCTCCTACTACAGTAGCCACGCCCCATTCTCTCCACCTGCTGCAGTAGCCACTCCCCAAACTCTCCTCCTACTACAGTAGCCACTCCCCAAACTGTCAGCCTGCTGCTGTAGCCACGCCCCCTAAACTCTCCGCCTACTACAGTAGCCACTCCCCAAACTCTCAGCCTACTACAGTAGCCACGCCCCAAACTCTCAGCCTGCTAGAGTAGCCACGCCCCAAACTCTCAGCCTGCTACAGCAGCCACTCCCCAAACTCTCAGCCTGCTGCAGTAGCCACGTCCCATTCTCTCCTCCTGCAACAGTAGCCACGCCCCAAACTCTCAGCCTGCTGCAGTAGCCACGTCCCATTCTCTCCTCCTGCAACAGTAGCCACTCCCCAAACTCTCCTCCTACTACAATAGCCACGCCCCAAACTCTCAGCCTGCTACAGTAGCCACGCCCCCTAAACTCTCCTCTTGCTACAGTAGCTACGCTTCAAAGTCTTCTCCTGCTACCCTAGCCACACCCCAAACTCACCGCCTGCTACAGTAGCCACGCCCCAAACACATGCTATTGGTTGAGCTGGAAAGAGATTGACGGATCTGAGCGGACCGCTCTCATGGTTTTGATGATGCCTGGGAAGCTCAATATTTACACTTCTGGGGCAGAAAAACAATGACATATATGACATGACATATATCATAAAATCCTACATATTTTATCTTTAAATATATCACCAATATTGTGCATTTCTAATGTGAAATAAAGGATACAGACTGAAGAAAAGCTTGAGCCCTGTGAGATGTCCCATTCCAACTTCCTGTTTAGTGAAATACATAACATGGGAAAAAAAATTGCTTTTTGTCAAACCATATAATGGTATCCATTAATGGCGCCTATTTCATTACTCATTTGTACAGCTATTGATTGTTTATATAGTTCATCTGATCATTTCTCCATTCTCTCCACTTCTTGTGTTTGTGCAGGGTTGAAGGCAGAACGTGGTACTCATCCCATAGAGGGCGCCTGTGGATCGCTGCTGCTGCAAACAGAGCCACTCCTCAAGAGATCGCAGGGGTAGAGGCCATGTACCGCCAGTTTTACAAAGATGGTATGTTTGCAGATATGTGACAGTAATACTAAACCTCTTAGTCCTATATATGCTTTTAGCCATGTTTACAGAATGTAGAGCCGTTGTAAATTCACCTAACTTATTGAGACAACTTTTGCTGTCCAGAGCCCCAGTTTCCAGTGGAGTATCCCACAGGCTGTCTGTTGGGCTGTGTGAACATCACAGATTGTCTCTCTCAGGAGCAGTTCAGGGAACAGGTCAGTGGCTTTTGGTGTCCTCATTGATATTCAGCCATACAAACCAGTCAATTTCCCTTAAAGTGCCAGATAACCATTACTTGGTTGCAAAAGACATACCCCTGGTTTCACAGACAAGGCTTATGCCTAGTCCCAGACTAAAATACATGTTTGAGCTGATTTAACTGAAAGCAACTTGCACTTATCTTAAAATATGTCAGTGTTGTTGTTTGTCTCAAGATGTACACCAGTAATATTTTTTTCTAAGGCATGTTTATAAAAGCTACTTAAATGTCCTAATTGAACTAAGGCCTAATCCTGGATTAATCTAAGCCCTGTCTGTGAAACCAGACCATAGTGTTTACCCCACAACAACACTGCCTGCTTTTGGGCCTTTCATGTTGGGTGTCTATAGAGAAACTGAAACCCTTAGAAACATTGACTGGACTAAAAAGCATATTACAAAGTATCACATAATCAACCAAAATATTTCACAAAAAAAGGTTATAAAGCAATAGATATACTGGTAAAAATTGGAAACAAATATTTCTGGTTCATTGTTAATGGTTTGAACTGCACACTTCATGCATTCACTAAAAATCCCTGCAACACTATTTTTTTTAGTTTAAAAAGAAAACAAAATTAAAAGTGAAGTAATTCTAAGAATCTGAGAAAAGGCCTTGCATCAATTGACCGTTCGCAAAGACCCGCCCCCTTTAGTTACTGTTGCTATGTCCGCTCTCACGCCACACATCATGTTTTCACACAGTGAAAAATACATTGCGGAGTAAAGAGGACACTGACAACGCGTCGACAGACATATGAAACGGTCTCAAATTTAATAGATCGTAATTTTTTAGAGAAGTTTAAGCAATAAAGATGTGAGTACACACAATTGTTGAAGTTCAAGTTCACCCACGTTAATCTACTAACTCCCCTGACTGCTTTGTCAGACAAAATGTGGGTAGTCGTGGCCTAATGGTGAGGGAGTCGGGCTTGTAACCTGAAGGTTGCTGGTTCAATTCCCATGCCGGCAGGAATTGAAAGTGGGGATTGTGAATAAACAGCACTCTCTCCACCTTTGATACCATGACTAAGGTGCCCTTGAGGAAGGCACCAAACCCCTAATTGCCTCACTTGTAAGTCGCTTTGGGTAAAAGCGTCTGCCAAATGAATAAATGTAAATGTAAAATGGCGGATTCAGGGTTATGATTGGTTAGATCGCCTGTCAATCAAACTGCCGCCGAAGGGTCAATTGTTTGCAGATGGCACTTGGTTTGATATGTATTTTGTAAAAAAAAAAAAAAAGCAAGATGGGACAAGTTAAAAATAGTTTGCGTCTCAAGACTTCTACATTCTGTTCCATTTCACTGCGCTCTGTCTAGCTGTTTTTGAATTTAATAGCATCTCCTGTGTGTACACCCCCTAAGGCTTTACATGAAGCAACATGATTTAAAACCATTAAAAACAGATCAGATTGGATGAGTCACACTGGAAGCTGTTAAGTAGCCGATATACCCACACCTGTGACCGCACTTCAGTTCAGTTCTATTCTGGTACTGTTTTAGGTCACCACATGATATCCATTTGAAGCAAAAACAGTTGAGAACCACTGAGAAGTTTTTTTTTTGTTCCTTGATGAATTTAAATGCATGTAAACATGGGAGACATTGCACTCTCGTTTGTACCTGCATCAGCAAATTATTTTCATAAATTAAGCAAATGAGTTTGTTTTCTTGTTACTTGTTTATTTACTCATTTATATAATAATTTACTTCATTTTATTAGCCCTATAGGAAATGCCACATCGCGATGTTGTAAATATTTCCTAAATCAAGCTCAAAGTTTACTTCGGCCGTCCATGGTCTGCACACTGTCCGTGTTAAGTCATTTTCGTCTTCAGGAGCGTCCGCACATTCCGTCCACGTCCAATTTTTGTGACCGAACGGACTGTGCGCATTCAACAACGCATGTTCGAGTGACTTGAAAACAAAGTCCACTTGTGCGCATGCGGTGAAGCCTTCTTTCCGCGCTCGCGGTCAATGGAGTATACTTTGAAAGGCTTGTGCGCTGAATTATGCACTAGACGAAGCGGAATGCGGAAAATGAAGTACACCCGGGCCTTTTCCGCTCTCTGCAGTTTCATGTCACGCATAAAATCCTTCATCCCAAGGTATAATCAGTGTAATGCATGGCCTCTGAGGGCTCGTTCATTTAAATGCCTATAAATCTATCTGGTAAAGTTTTAAAATGCTACCCTTTTTTACTTACCTTTTTTCATTTCAATTTATTCACTTCTTTTTGACAGTTACACTACATTAAAGAGAACCTATTGGGGTTTTTTTTTTACGGTCAGCTTTCTATAGTGTGTAATGTTGCTGTTTGAGCATAAAAAAGGTCTGTAAAGTTAAAAAGCACAAATTCATTCCAAAGTGAGTTATATTCTATATCAGTGCGCACTCTGAAGAGTTTGTAGACTTGTAGTCACACAATATTCCTCATTTAAATAATTTCCACCCAAGGCATATGCAAAATAAAGAGGCGGGGCCTGGTTGAGTTACATTAGTAATGTGTTGGAACTCACTGTTATGGTAAGGGCGGGGCATTTCCCAAACACGCTCGAATCGGTTGACCAATCACAACACACTGTTCGAGCACATTCTGCTTTCAGAAGGAGGGGCTTCATAGAGATAGGAGTTAAACGGATTGATCTGTCAGACTGGGAAGAGAGGATCTGCCATGTCAAATATGAGAAAAATGTGTTGTTTTGAACATTCAAGCATGAAAACCTATTCTAGCAGAGCCCAAAAACAACATCAAGACTTTGTAAAAGGACATAATCGGTCCTCTTTAATGTTTCTCAGTCACACTTCTAACTCTCTCCCTCAAAAATCAGTGCTCATGGTGCACTTGAACTGAGCAGCACACAGCAGTATTCTGGCATACAAGCACATTCCTCTCTCTGTCTGTGTCCGCTTCCCCTGCTGTCTTCTTCTGTAGCCTACAGCACACTTCCTGCCTCATTTCCTGTTCTCCCTGCATGGCAGGCTCCCTGTAATAGAGGTGTAATTGGTGCTGCTGCAGCAGCGTCTGCTGTTGAGATGAGCTCTCCTCTGCTGCGCTTCATTTCACAATGTTAGGGTCATATTTCACCACAAAATCAAAAGGTAAAACTAGAGATAATATATTGTTCCTTGAGAGAATGAAATCTATTTTTAGGTCCATGATGATTTTTGCATTGTGACATGACTATTAAGCACATTTCCCCTCATAACTGGATGCTCGCAGTGACGTAAACGGTGTCTTTGCCCATGAGGATGAAGTCAAGTTGTTTTTGACTGCTGAGGAAAAAACGCAAGACGTGTTTTATGTTCTTTTTCTGAACGAAAATTTGGCATTAGTTTAAATACAGTGAAGATTTTATTCAAATTGTCATCTCTTGAATCAAAGAATATTAATTTTATTTTCTGCTAGGTACCTGGCTATACCTTTCACAGATCTGAAACCAACAGTAAATACATACACCAAAAATAAATGGCAGTCGGAATGGAATCAGTGATTTAAACAACTAATTACATGAAATCTTGATATTGGGACAAGACACGCATTTCATTTTAATTGTCGGAGGGATCAAGTCATTTTCACATGTTGCCGTATAGCACAGTCAAGACTCACTGGTGTCTTGAGAAAATTCCCTAAATCCAAAAACACTAAAGAGGAGTTTATTTACTGTTAATTAATTATGTTAATTATTATATGTTTGAATAAATTTGTCATGAAGAAAAGTGTTTATGAAAACTATGCATCTAAATTGTATACAAAAATTACTGTGTAACTATTGTATCTGAAAATAAATAGCAGTTGAATGTAATAGCTCTTTTTGTAATTTTAAGCTCTAATATTTTAGTAATTGTGCCAAATGACCTGTGTAGTTTACAGCATTAGTATTTATAATTTTTTTTTAATAATTTCTCTGTATGTGTATATATATATATATATATATATATATATATATATATATATATATATATTCAGAGATTATTATATAATTATCATTTTCATTTATGGACTTAATTGCATGATGAAATTGATTTATGTTAGGTGATTGGTATAAAAAATGAATGGGAATGCTAAGAGATGTTCTCCAGAACATTTGAGTAGGGCAAAAATTGTGCATCTCTCTGAGCAAGATGAGTCATACATGTGTTTTTTCCCCTTAACCAAGATTTTCAGTTTAGATTGTGTAAATAAAATTTTGACTGATTTCATTTTAGTCATTTTTAGGACTGTGCTTCCATACAAATTGCCCCGAAGCTAACAGACATGGACTAAAAACCACAAAACAATTTTGATGTAATAACCTTTTTTTTTTTCTTTTTTTTTAACGGTAAAGAGTGTTTTATTCTCAGCGCATCCTGCAGAGGGCTCAATGCAGCTCCTCAAACTCGGCAGCCCTCTACTGCCATTTTAAGCAAAGCCTAGAAACCTTTCATACTAATTCATGTCCTGCAATTACTTTCATATTGCACACTTCTACTATTGATAGCTGTATGTTTGAAGCGAGCATTTATTTTCCTAGTTTCTGTGATGTCAGGCAGAGGATTTAAAAGGATTATGTCCAGGTGCAATATCGCAACCCGGCTCTGTCCTTGATTAATTATAAATCAATGAAGTCTATTGCAGCTCAGAGGGCTCTAATCTTTTCTCTTTCATCCAGTGTAAATGTCGGTGTGCCTCAGCCACTCTGTCTGCTTTAACCTGAGAGAATCTGTCTACCTGAGTGCTTTTCAAAAACCAAACACCACTTGACAAACCATGCACAGAATGAATTTGCGCAGAGAGGTGAAGGCTTCTGTCATATGGCTATCAGACTAGCCCCTGTTCAGACTGCGTATGCTTAGAATGAATATTCTGGGTTTAAAACCATTAATATAAGCACGGTTCTTTTGAATGGTTTGTAATAATGTTACATCTTATGTTGCATTTTTTTTAGTGTCGTGTGTTACCATGATGGTGTTTTGTATTTGTGTGCATGACAATGCACCTTCTATTTATTAGTATTTACTTGTACTTGTAATTATAATTCATCATGTGGCTTTTCTATTTGCCTCCTTTGTTATTATAGTGGTTGTCAGTATATGTTAATGTTAAAAAAATGATTTTAGTACCAGTGTGGCTGTCATCCCCCCCGAGGGATCGCCACCTTGTTGTGGTGGGGGGTGGGGAGGCTTGACTTAATGACCCCTAGAGATATAGCAGCAGGAGCTTATAGTCTCCTGGTAGGGTCACTCAAGCCGGACGGGTCAAAGGCTAGAGGACTGACAAAACGTGATCCACTGGCCCTCCAGGTTAGGGGTTGGGCACAGGGCTAACAACACAGTCCCCTTAAAAAAGCTTTGTTATGGAAACTGCATCAAGAGAGAATCAAAACTTCTGTGTTTGATGGGCTTCCAGAGTCATCGGAAGATACTCAAATGAATGCCAGTGATGAAAGCCGAAAGGAAGCCACTGACGGGAGGACGGAAGTGCGGAACGCCAAATACAAGACCAGGATTGGATTCTGGAATGTGCGAACCATGTTTGAAACTGTGATGCTACAATCTACCACATCCTTGGTATCAGTGAGAGTAGATGGACAGGATCATGCAGACACAAAACCAGCACAGGAGAGAGAGAATGCTGTGCTCAGGAAGGGATGACAACCAACATCATGAGGAGCAGAAAAATGTTTGCTGGAGTGGAAACCCATCAACAGTGGACTTGTGAGGGTTAAAACGGGAGGAAGGCATATTAATACCACTATCATCTAGTGTTATGCTCCAACAAATGACCGTGATGAAGAAACGAAGGATACTTTTTTTATGACCAATTACAAGAAGACATAGCACAGCGTGATTTGAAGATTTCTGATGGGGGACTTGTATGAAAAGGCTGGTAATGACAACAATCTATGCCAGGGCCATGGGAAGAGAAGAATGAGGCATCATAAATGAAAACGGAAAGCGACTGCTCAAATTCTGTACAACAAATGACCTTGTCATTTGAGGAACGCTCAAATATCCGCAAGTTGACTTGGTGCTCCCCCAATGGAAGAGTCAGGAACCAGATAGACCACCTGATGATAAATGGCGAGTGGAGACGATTGCTCCCGGACGTCAGAATGCACAGTTTGATATAGAGAATCTAGGTGATCCCAGAGTCAAGGACGCTTTAATTTTACAGTTGAAAAACGGATTCCAGGCTCTGGTGAGCAACACGGATTTAAAGCCGCCAGACCCAGTTAAGGTCAAAACCAAATGGGAGCAAGTCAAAGCAGCATACTTTGAAACCAGTAAAGCATACCTGGGAATAAAGCCAATGAAGAGAAGAGAGTGGATTACAGGAGACACCTGGAAAGCCACTGAAAACAGGAAAGCCATGAAGATACTCATGGAGGATAGTCACAAAGGTTGCAAGAGAAATACAAACTGCAGTGCAAGAAAGCAGATCAAGCGGTAAAGACAAATGGCAAGAGCAGATAAGCAAACCTACATGGACAATCTTGCAAGCCAACCAGAAGCAGCAGCCAACGGAGGTGAACAAGGCAAGGTGACCAAGATAGCCTGTAGTTGTGGAGCTACTATTGTAACATTCACAGACAAGTAGGGACGACTCCTTACATCAGAAGCAGAACAGGAAGTTTGATGGTTAGAGCACTAGTGAAATCTTGAATAGGCCACCACCAACAGTAGAGACTGAAGTAGAAATTGATGTAGAAGTCAAAATTGCACCACCAAAGATAGGAGAAATCATCTCAACCATCAGATCCCTCAAGAACAGAAAAGCATCTGCACAGGACAACCTCAACAGAGTTGTTCCAAGTGGACCCAGACCCGAAGGAGAAGAAGATACCAAACCATTGGACAGATGGGATCATCGTGAAGATTCCTAAAAAGGGTGCCCTGAGTAACTACAACAACTGGCACTGTATCATTTCCCTCTGATTTTGGGGATAACTTATGTAGGGTTAGGTTTAGGCTTAGGATTCAATTATCAGTAATGTTGTTCCATGCAGGATCAACAAAATGTTGATCCAGGGACATGTCTTCAAAGTGGCCATGATAGTCTGCCATGTTGTATTCTCTATTTAGGGGAAAATTTTATTTTGATGATGTGTTTGAGTTTCCCCAATAAGCAATAAAATTTGTGCTGTAGTTTGGTTTAATTGAATAAGTTTGGCAGTTTTGTTCAGATGGTATCAGTGTGATGGGGGTCAGTACATGTTTGTGAAACATTTAGGGTGCGTTCACACTTGTCATGTTTGGTTTGATTAAAACGAACCCTGGTGCGATTGCTCAGTTAGTGCGGTTCGTTTGAACATATGTGAACGCTGCCATCCGAACCCTGGTGCGGACCAAACAAGCGGACCGAGACCCATCTTTTTCCAAACGAACTCTGGTGCGGTTCGATTGATATATGAACGCAACACGGACCAAAGACATGTAAACGAACCAAAAACAGGACGTGATGTCACAAGATGAGACGCTACAAGTCAGCTGATTTGATGACGCGGAAAGATCGGTGTATCCAAAATGAGTCGAGGGCAAACGTGGAGCAACGAGGAGGTGAAGTGCCTCATCAATATTTGTTTCTGCACACAACGGAGGAAATCCTGCTGCTGTTTTGAATGTTTTGAACATTTTATGAGCTCTTCGTGAGTTCTTAGCTGGTAAAAATAAAGCATATGTACACGCATAAAATGATGGCGTTTAATCCAGCACACAGCATTGTTTTGAATGTTCGGGAATGAAGCTCCGTTGCGAAATATACGTCATAAAAGCCGACCAATCAGGTTGTGACCGTATCCCTATGCCTTTGGTTCGGTAACTTTAGGTTCGCTGTTAAAAATGCCAGTGTGAACGCTAAGCGGACCAGGACTATATGTTTTGTTTTTGTTTTTGGTCCGGACCAAACGAACCGAACTACAAGTGTGAACGCACCCTTAGTCATTTAGCAGACGCTTTTATCCAAAGCGAGTGAGGAATACAAACAAGCGATTCTTCATGAATTGGCAAATAGACACTGGAAGTGCTCACAATACAAGTTTCATAACAAGTTTCAAACATCAGAACTGAAACTCTGGACCAGTTGAGGGAGGGGATCAGTTTGCTCAGCTCTTGGTATTGCTAGGTTCGGGTTATGTCGTTATCATTAACAATCATTTTAGCCATTCATTTTGCTGACAAGATTAACACTGCCCACCCTTATAGCAAACTCTGGTCACTTTGCTCATCAGACGCCCCTTCCTGTCCAAGTGGGCGGGTGGAACAAACTACAAAGTGGATCAGACTGTGTGCTGATAGTCCAGCTACTCAAGGCTAGCGAGTTGATAAATTCATCCAACGTTCGATAGTGGTGCATGGTTACTGTTTCACTGTTTGTAGATCTTATGGATTGTGTGACAGCATTAATCTCCGAGCATGAGAGCCCCTCTTTTGTCTTGCGGTTTTATTTGAAGACGAAATTGACAGCGCAAACATCTGTGACTGCCACCGCCAGCGTTCCCACACCCTCTTAGTCTCATTAGCTTTAATGAGATATTGACACAGACACTGGTGTCTAAATTATGCACACTCGTTTTCCGCTGATGTATAAATAGCACTGATGAAATGTAATTGCTCTCCTTTAGATCACTCAGAGGGTGATTATGGAGAGAGGGCTCCGAGCGACTTCTCCCCAGTCGTTGGACAATTCTTACCGCAGAGGGAAGCGAGTCGCTCCCCGGCTGCTTTTCCAGCCCTCGGGCTTGTGGTCTGGCTGTGGCAATAACAGTGCAAGCGGAATCTGCCTCGAATCCTCTTTCTTGTGTTAGTCTTGTTTGCTCAGTGGCTGTTTTCTCGGGCTTTTCGACGCTGATCCTGTGGAGTGTCATAAAAGCCTGTGTTTGAGGTACAGGCGGTGTGAGCGCCTTTTCATCCTCTGTTTGAGTGCTCACAGCTCGCAGGCCAACCATAAATCTAGTCTGGGAAGCTGGAGGGAGTGGATTGGGGGTTGAGGGAGCGGGGGTGAGAGAGAGAGAGAGGCTGGGCGTAAATAAAGCTTTCCATAAAAGCCTGAGCGAGAAGTGTGGATCCCTCTATCCTTTTCTCCTCCACCCCCTCTGAAAGAGAATTAGCGCAGGCTATGTGGCCTCTCCGGCTGTAGTTTGTTCCCCCTCCCACTCAAAGAAAAAGGCTCGACTGGCTTTGGAGCAGCAGTGGGCAGCCCGGAGGGAGGGTAGGGAGGAGGAGGGTGCTGACGGGGGTAGGTTTTCAGACACATACACCATGGCCCATCTGTTTGGAGGCATTATAACAGTCTTGCAGTATTAGAGCACATTGAGATATTGATCAACGACCCCCCACTCTTAGAATTACTGGGAAGGCACCGTCATCTGTTCCTTGCCCCTCCTGTATTATTTTGGAGATTGAGACATAAATTATGTGGCTCACACATTTCATTTAGACACCTTTCTAGGCATTGAATTTTTTTTTTGGCAATGCTGATCATTTGTTTTTTGATGGTCTGTGTCTACAGACAGGGTCCAAAATGAACATTTTGGCCTATTTCTTTCCAACCAAAGCAACGTATTTTGCAAATGAGTTGTCTGGCTGTTTTTTTCCAACCATATTTGTGGTAGAGAGCGCAAACCGCCATGCCTCAGCAAAACACTTGTCACAAAAATGTTGAGACATGCCAATTTTGTTTGTTAGACTTTCTTTTTGTTTGTTTAATGCCAATAATATCACACCACAGTTTTGAGCTTTCGTTTTGTAGAGCTTTTGTATCTCTTAATATGGTTTGCTTACAACAGGGAAAGTCTGACTAATGTTCTTCTATTACAATTAAACTCTTGGGGCATTTCTTAAGAACAAAATTAACCAACTGGCTGGTAACCTGTTATTTTCTAAACAAAGCGAATTTGGTCCTTGGTGACTGCTCATTTTGGATATTGCTTTCAGAAATTCGACTTGTTTTTTAACCACACATGTGTTCTTTTGTCTTTCAATGTGCTTTAAAACATTACTAGAAAACAACAAAAGCTTGGTAATTCAGTCCTAATACAACACAAAGAGAAACCACTGCATGATTAATCAGAAAGCGATCGTGACCTTAATTCAAAGAGAGAGCAGTAGTCATGTATATGCATGAAACAACTTCACAAACAGCCTTTTCAACCACCCTATTATTTCTGTGTTACAATAATCAAATTATCACAGAAGTACTGCTTCAAAATTTATAGTTTGGATATGAACACTTAGTGCATGTTTAAGGTAGTGGTCAAAATAGAGTAAAGTAACTTGATGCTTCAAATAAAGATTGTATGAATTACATCGTAACACCTGTAGGAGGCGACAAATGACTGTTAAAAATGTATTTGTCATTGAATCATTCATTCAAGAGATTCTTGAAGTCTTTATGAGTAAGTCATTGAATCATTCATTAAACCCGATTTAAAAAAAAGTCATTAATTCAAATTAATTTAATATTAGGTTTGTCAAAATTAACATGTTAACAGAGAAAAGCTGTTTGCAACTGCTCTTGACTAAAGAACTTTTGTAGCTTTAATATGGATTAATCTATATTTAATTAATTTAACTTTTGTGTAACTTCTATATAATTCCTACCAGTTAGACAGGTAAATATGACATTTATTATAAATGTCATATAATTGCCCGTGGCAATAGTGGCCGAACCTGAGGCCTTGGGTTCATCCTGCTGCTAATACATTCCATATTCACCATTGCCATTACTGCTGTGTTCAATAAAGCCTGTCTTCATTTATACTTACCATCTCCCTGCTGTGCTCCGTGACAGCCGCTTTACTTGGTGGTTATTCATTCCTAAATCTCATACTCCGTTCAGTTTGGTTGTATTGATCTAAATATTGAACAAATCCTTAATATCTGTGTCAGTCCAGGGCTGTTTTGTGTGCTGCCATGTCAGGGTGATTACAGACGCCTCCATTTGGCTGTCAACATGGCACTTTTTTAGGCAGCCAGATATGTATGGGGAAAAAAAAGAACCAATTTCCCCTCCACAGTAGCTGAGTGCTATATTGATCTGTATTGACGGAGCATGGGCTGGCCGTCCTGCTATAGAGAAACTGAGGTATTATTGTAGTACTCCATCATTTGCAGTCTCTATGTATGTAAATGTAAGGACTTGGCTCTTCATTGATTTAACAGGTTGAATATCATCCGTTTATGCTGCAGATTGTCAAGGTATATCATATTCGAATTAGTTGAAAGGCAGCTCTATATGTGTTGTGTGTGGTATAATATCTGATTATAACATAAATTGATGTTACCAAGTGTTTTGGGGAACATTTGTTTATAATTATCAATTTTTTTATTGTCACTGTAGCAATTATGATGATATCATATAATATCATCATAATTGCTACAGTGACAATAAAAAAATTGATAATTAAAATATAATTATAATATATAATAAAATATAATATGGACAATGGACATTATTGGCATGTTTTGTAGAGTTTAACACGAAACTTTATGTACCATTTGTGTACTTAGTATAGAATATATTATTTGTGTAATGATTATTTAGATGTAGTTTTAAAAAGGAGAACTATAATTATGCATTCTCCATATTGTTTATTGGACACTAATCATCAAATAGGTTGTAAAAAAACTTAGTATTTTAAACCTGAGTTTTGAAAACTTAACTAGATATTTTGCCACTAGATAGACGTATAAGCAACGTCAATATATTCCGTGGGCCGTCCTGCCAAACAAAATCTCTTCCGTGAACACTTAATCCCTTCATAAAAAAACAAAAAAACCCTATCCTTCCGTTTTCCCTTCCTACTCTAGCTTATGGTACTGAGTAATGTATGAAACTTGTATTGTGAGCACTTCCTGTGTCTATTTGCCTATTCATGAAGAATCGCTTGTTTGTATTCCTCACTTGTAAGTCGCTTTACATAAAAGCGTCTGCTAAAGGTAAAAAGCGAGTTGCCATTTTGATAGAGGCGACACCAGTTTTGTTTTTTGCCTGTACTCTAAAATGATGCATCAGCTATGATTTAAGCTAAAGAAGCGAAATTGTTTACTCTGTCGTCAGAGTTCATCATAGTGCATTAAAACTGAGCAAATTCAAAATGAGAGCTTAACCCTGTTAACTGCGGAAAATCACGGCATTGTTTTTAGATCCCAATCAGATAATTGGGATTGTTTTAATCTATTAGCCCTCGTTGTTATTTTGAAAAGGTGCTTTGTCTACTGAGCTGCAGAACAAAACAGTTAAACTGCCTCTTATGAGAAGACAGTGGCCGGTTGGCAGGGTGCGGCAGCCCTCGTTAGTGCAGGTTAGAAGGCCAGCTGATGCCTGTGTTTCCTTGTGTGGTAATGTGATATTTATATGCTGAAAAGCCTTCCTCCAGTGGGAGAGAATCTGAATCTGAGCCAAACCGAGACAGCCCTTTTTCTCATTCACGCTATCTTATTCTCTCTCTCTCTCTCTCTCTCTCTCTCTCTCTCTCGCTCTCTCGCTCTACCTATCCTCCCCCCACAGACATTGTTTTTCCCTGTCAGTGTAGTGTGTAAGGATGTGGTTGTTAAGAATTCAATTTCTCCAGTAGCTGCCTTCATTATCTGCTGTGTCGAGAGGTGCTTTGAAGCCCCCTCCCTCTCTGCGCACGCCGTTCTGGAGAGGTCAGACCGTATGTGACTGTGTAGAATGTGGCCAGTCGGGTCTGGACACACTGAATGACAAACTCAGGCCGACTCATGACAGCAATCTTCTGTAGGGATGAGAATTGTTGGGAATTTAATGATACGCATTCTGATTCTTCTTAACGACTCTGGTAACTAATATTTGGAAATTCAAAGATGTCAAAGAAATAGCAGTAGCCTTTTTGGGTAAATACACAAGCAACGGCGTTCTATCTTTTCACTACCATTCACACATCAGTACCGAATTACCAGTAAACTCTGATGTCAATCATCAGAAATGACCTTTAAACACCGGTTTCTTCATCAACCTGAACGAGAAGTGCTTTAGTTTCATTTCGGTTTAATTTTTTTTACTTCTGAGTGACAGGCGTAAGGGTATGACTACACACAACACAGTTTTGCTCTTAAAAACATGGGATGATAAGGTTTAATAGTTACTGTAGTATTGCAGTTACTATAATTCGCAATAAAGAAGACATTGTCTTGAGCGTGAGACGCGGCGCAACGGTCAGACGTCCGTCTGGCGCATTATTACATAGAAAAACTGTTAAAAGCAGCGGGACTTACTGTAAACGGCTTCGACAGAGCTTTATGATACTTCTTACGTCTGATCGTATATGGGTCATACCAGTAATCTTAAATCTTTGTTCACACACGGCATAAAACTGGTAATTTACTGGTACTGTTACAACTTCTCATACTGTTAACCTATTTATTGGTATATTTGAAAAGGTCTTGTTTACACATGATCTCTTAACAGTAATTTACCAGTAAAGAAGAAAAAGAAAGGGGGTTTTGCCATTGTTTACCTTTATGATATTTGTATAGGTTTTTTGATCTGTAATACAAATGAAGATATTTAGAAATTTGTCCATTTTGTTTTGAAAACCAGTTTTCAAACTAGTTTTTAACTAGTGGTTAGTTGGACAGATTTGTGCTATTGGCATAGAAATGATAAATTCGCCATTTAAAATTGGGTAGTAATTATCATTTTGGTAATTGATTAATCGGTTGATTATTACTGGCGATTAATCGAGTAATCAGATTTTTTTTTTAGGTAATTAAAATAGACCTAAACAAAAACCTAAGCCTTTAAAATGACTTAAAATACATATACAACAACAATGAGGCCATGATATTTAGTTAGATATTTAGATATCTAACCCTTACGAAGTAATCATATGGTTTCATAGAACAACACTGTTAAAATACATAATATACATAATACAAACAATCATTGTATGTGCATTATATATATTATAACAAATGCCTGCAGGGGGCGCCAACGATCTGGTGATTGTTGTTACACTTTACAGCAGATCAAATCCTTGTTAAATGTTGCCCAAATGACATTTAATTCAAATGTTTACTTAATCTTTGACATTTCGCCACTGTAATTTCTTGAACAAGATATTGTGGACCTCAAAACACGCAAACACACAGAGAAGGTTCAAACTTAAATATTCTGTGATTTAGTATGTTTGCTCATCACAGGAAGTAATAAGAAATGACTCTGTACATGAAGGTAGTAGTCTAGTGAGAACAGGGTGTTGGGGAATCACCTTTTTTCCTCTTTTGCATCAAACCACAGTTTTTCCCAATTTCCCGCAATTTCATCGCATAAAATTGCAAAAATATCCCGCATATTCCATCGCATTTTTTAAGAAAACGTGCCGCATAATCAAGTATTTTTGCCCGCAACAATCACAAAAAAATCTGTGTTTTTCTGGAGGGACAGAGGTTTATAAATGATTTACCACACAAATCTGATGATATATAATATAGTATTATATAATATAATATTAAACCCACAGGCGCAGGTCATATATTTATTTAACTAAATTGCCGCCTTTGTGAATTCACAATAGCTCTATGCTATAGTATGTTGATAATGTGTACATGAAATCTCGTCTGTGGAATGTGCCACTTCTGGTATTTTGCCGGTTACTCGACACGGGTAAATTGCAATCGAGGATTTTTAATAATTTGAATACTCAAATTTAATCGAGGAATCGGGTCAGCCTTACGTTAAATGTTACAATCAAGCAAAGTTCATTGTAAAATGGGCAATAGTTTGCACATATCATTGCACTACACCATATTATTTACAATAGACATGAATTGCGTAAACATTAATTTGAACCACATGGTCAGGAACACTTCATAAGGGTGGTGTTTTTAAATGAGCAAATACAGTTGAACAGAAAATTATTGGATACTGACAAGTCTTTTCAGCTTTTTTTTTTTCAAAAGATAGTCAAAACATTAACTAAATACATGATGTTTCATTATAAATAGCAGGCTGAAATTGATCTCAGCTTGTTATCTTGGACAAAGCTTTTAATTTAGTAATTCATCTCCGGCTTTTATGTCAGATCAGTGTTAACAGCAATTGGTGGCGCTTTGTCCCGCGTCAAAGTTGTTTCAGTTGACCAAATGATTTGTCCTTAAAGATCATTGTTATGGTCAGTGAGGGGTCGTTTTTCACTTGCCCTCATGAATGGAGTGCGTGTGGAGTCCAGCAGGTGCTCAGCTGGGTCTGTTAAAGGACTATGGCCCGATCCCCCACCCAACAGTAGTGGCAGGTGTCGACCTACTGAATTAAGGTGGTGTTAATGCGCCTGGCATTCTCCTCCCTTATCCCAGCCGGCCTGCGGTCGGAAGCAGAAGCTGTCAGTCAGAGAAAGACACAGGCTGTGCAAAGCTCACCTCGTCAGCCTTACACTGCAGCGCTGCTCCGTAGGCATCCGTCTTCCTGACAGGCAGAGCAGAGAGACCCGCTGAGGATGTCGTGGGTCAGAATGTACAAACTCGACTGTGTTATTCTGGGTACGTATGTCCCTTTAAGCCAACCCCACCCTGATGGATCAAAGACACGGTGCTGCTTTCATCCTTCATCCTGTTTCTCGTCAGGCCTCGCCTTTTACAGGAAGGGATGTTGCACCCTCTTAAATCCTATTCTTCATAAAAACACCTTCCCCTCTAAAGGGATTCCCTAATGAACTGCCCTTCATAACTGGTACTTGTTCTAACGTTTCCCAGTTCAGCTGATCGTGTTATGGCTGAACCCTCCCCTCTCTTTCCCCGCCATTTCTCCAGGTCTGTTTAATGAGGTGTCGGTAGATCCAGGGGGAATCTGGATGAAAGGCAGGCTCTCGTGGCCAGTTAGTCTCCCTCTTATGGGACTTTGTGGGAGCAACTGGAATTTTACCATGGGCTTCTAGCAGACATAGATGGGCTGGGGTCCAAAACCTCAATCAAAGCAAACATTCATGTCTACCTACTGACAAACTCATAAACGTGTCTATTATTTCATGTCAAGACCTCTGGGTGAGGATCCGTGAAGAAACGGTTGCTCAGTACTTGTTGACATGGTCCATGCTGACAGACAAGGTGAGATTTGTGGGCCTGATAAGATTTATTCCAAACGTACATTAAGTTTAACTGCAAAATTTCCTGCTGAGCTTTGATCCAGAAGGAAAGCCTACCCTTTAATAACACACTTGAGAAAAACCAAGTTGTGATTTTTATTGGGTTTCGATGTTAAATCCTCTCAGGGGCTTGATATTTGCTCTGTTTCCAGTTTATCAGCTATCTCGCCTCGAATGAAAGATAGAGTTCTACTTATGCTAGCTTTGCAGTGTTCAAAGCTGATAAGTGTGTAAAGTTTATTTATGTAGCACCTTTCACAGACAAGGAGGGGTCACAAAGTGCTTTAAAATAAAAACGACATCAAAACAAATGAAATAAATATACATTACTATACTACACAAATATCATCCACACAAATTTAATATCAGGCAAATCATATTGTTAATTAAAAGCTTGTCCAGATAGATGTTTTTTCCTCAACGTTAAAGGAAGAGAGTTCCAGAGCCTCGGAGCCACTACAAAAAAGGCACGATCACCTCTTGTCTTAAGACGTCTTCTGGGAATAGCTAAAAGGTCTTGGCCTGAAGACCTCAGAGACCGACCATGCAATAGATCTTGGATGTAAGAGGGTGCTTTATTATGCAAGGCACTGTAAGTAATAACTACAATTTTGCAATGCGCTCTAAAACTAATAGGAAGCCAATGAAGGACCTTAAGAACGGGAGTAATGTGCGACCTCCTGCTGGACCGAGTCAAAAGCCTAACAGCTGTGTTCTGTACAATTTGTAATCGATCCATAGAAGATTTGTTCAAACAAGTGTACAGAACATTACAATAGTCCAACCGTGAAGAAATAAAAGCATGAACAAGCATCTCCTTTTCTGTTTTTGAAACCACATATCTAATCTTAGCAATGTTCCTGAGATGGAAAAAACAGGAACGAACTACAGACTGTAAAGACGCATAGATCTGTCACCACAATCAGAGGATGTTAGACCACCAAAGACCTGCCTAATCTTGTTGTCTGGGGCAATAATCATCACCTCAGTTTCATTTGTATTATGTTGCAGAAAATTGTCTGCCATCCATTATGATAAAGCGACGAGAATACTTTTTGTGCTCCAAAAAAAGACTTTTCAACAATATCTAGTGGTGGCCGATTTCAAAACACTGCTTCGAAGCTTTATGAATCTTTTGTTTCGAATCAGTGGTTCAGAGCGCCAAAGTCACATGATTTCAGTAAACGAGGCCTCGTTACGTCGTAAGTGTTTCGCAATTTCAGTAGTTCACGTGACTTACGCGATCCGAACCACTGATTCGAAACAAAAGATTCATAAAGCTTCGAAGCAGTGTTTTGAAGTCGGACGTCACTAGATATTGTTGAAAAGTCGTTGTTTTTTTTAGGGTGCACAAAAAGTATCCTCTGCACTATATATTAAGGTTGAACCACTGTTTTAAATATATTTTTAGTGGCTTTCTGCGAGCGTAAAAATTTTTTTGGTGATAATATTGGATTTTTTGCAAAATTGACGAGTTTTCTTTGAGCGGATTATCAATTCGCAATTTCAATTTGCGCAATTTAAAGGGCAACAGAAACGCGTCTATTGTTAATTAACAAACCTCCAAACCTGTGTGACTTTCGTGATGCACTAAAATTCTAGTAGTCACTCTTTTTCATATAATAACAATGAATGGGGTTTGGAGCTTTCTCGCTCCAAAAAGGGCAAAAAAAGTGTTAGTAGCCAATAGTGTTCCAAGTCTTCTTAAGATACAAATAGCTTTGTGTGATGATCAGTAATTTTTCTCTGGCAATTTTCCAATCCAGTGAGTTGTTTATCACTGCATCCCGATCATCTAGTCAGTGAGTTGAGAAACCAGAAAAATAGATTTGTGAATGAATCACTCATGCTGGTTTCATGAACCAATTCAGTTATGATTTTTCATGAGCTCTCCAAGGATGTAGTTTCAACTTAACTTTAAATTTCGGTCTGTCCCTGATGCAAAGCTATCGAATGCCAAAGACCTGCCTAATCTTGTTGTCTGGGGCAATAATCATCACCTCAGTTTCATCTGTATTATGTTGCAGAAAATTGTCTGCCATCCATTATGATAAAGCGACGAGAATACTTTTTGTGCTCCAAAAAAAGACTTTTCAACAATATAGTGGTGGCCGATTTCAAAACACTGCTTTGAAGCTTTATGAATCTTTTGTTTCGAATCAGTGGTTCGGAGCACCAAAGTCACGTGATTTCAGTAAACGAGGCCTCGTTATGTCGTAAGTGTTTCGCAATTTCAGTAGTTCACGTGACTTACGCGATCCGAACCACTGATTCGAAACAAAAGATTCATAAAGCTTCGAAGCAGTGTTTTGAAGTCGGACGTCACTAGATATTGTTGAAAAGTCGTTATTTTTTTAGGGCGCACAAAAAGTATCCTCTGCGCTTTATATTAAGGTTGAACCACTGTTTTAAATACATTTTTAGTGGCACGTTGAACGTGTTAATTGTCTTGCTGGCAATAGAGGCCTCACTGAGCCATCGGATTTCATCAGAAATATGATGAACGAAGGTCTTACGGGTGTAGAATAACACGAGGGTGAGTAATAAATGACATAATTTTCATTTTCGGGTGAACTAACCCTTTAACATAGTGGGGTTTTGTCTAACTCGGCGTTTGGTCGATTCTTAGGCGACCTTGTTTTCTCGTTACTTGTGGTTTGCGCTCGAAGGTGAGGTCATAGGCAAAGCTCAGGGGCCTGGAACTGAGCAAAACATTTGGGCTGCATAAATCTTACCACCAAAATAAATGACCTCATAAAAATCTATCATCATCTTGTGAAACTGCATTTTTCCCATTCGCTAAGCAGTGATTTTCAGTAAGTGAAGGTCTGTCGAATACTAATGTGGAACCTGCAATTCAGCCAGCTCTGGCTCCATTGGAAGCCTGCTAGTGTTTCATTTTGCTTCTGCATCTTCAGCAGGAGCCTGATTCTGTGACTCTTTTTAAACGAGGCCAATCAATGCATTACAGCAACGGTTTTTTTCCTCCTGCGGGCTGTTGCCCAGCTGTTCCTGGAAGTTTTGTGCTGCCGCCTCTGAGAGGTACATTACCTGTTCAGTATGCATTAAAGCGAACATTTACCATCAGCTTGATTGACACAGTGGCAGCTTGTGAAGTGGTAATAGCTGGACATGAATTTTCTTGTGGCTGAGACATAAATTATGTAAAAACACTAGTGGCAGTGTTGGACAGTGCTGTATAATTAATTTGCGCTCCGACTTGACACCAGTTGTGTTTGTGGATGAAGGAGTGTGTTTAAATATTAATCACTGCAGAACTCTCCTACTGGAGAGAGAGCAGCTCTGTCTGACATAAATATCAATAACTGCATTTCAAATGTTTCTGTTTGTCTGGAGTTGTGTAGTCCTGCTGTGGTTTTGCCGTTTGGAGTTCTAAGCATCTGCATTTACAACAAAACAAAAATCACGTCTTTATCAAAATCCGACAACATGAGAGAACCGCATTCACATTTTGATGTCAGCTGGTATTTCCCTGATTTAGTGCAAAATCCTATCCCGAATACACAGCGATCCCATTGGGGATTCCATCTTTTTAAAGCGTTAGTTCACCCAAAAATGAAAATTCTGTCATTATTTATTCATCCTTGTTTCGTTATTGAGTGGTTTAGGTCAAATTGTCTGAGATTCGATTGCTTTTTATGATGAACGGATTTAATTTAGGCTTTTACTCGCATATAAACATTTATCAGCAAACATAAACAGAAGCTCACTGGAACAAATCTCTCGCAGAAGCTCAAACGTGCTATGTGAGTAATTAATGAGTAAGTAATTAATGACAGAATTTTCTAACCCTTTAATGTGTTTTCTATTCAGTGCTTAATTGCAAATATGGATTACAAGTTATGGAAAAGGTGCAGTCTCATTTACTATTGTTCTGCAATTTTTCACGGTGGAATCCAGTCATTTTAATTGAAATCCATGCGGGACATTCTCCATTTTTGAAGTTGAAGTATGATTTTTGCATGGTCTTGATGTCAAAATGCAAACAAAGTGTGCCCCTTGAAAGAGTTTTCTTAACAGAACTCTTATATGTCCTAACACATTGTCGGCCTTAGTAAAGGAGTAGTTCAGCCAAAAATGAAAAATTCTGTCATTAATTACTCGAATAAATTTTTCATTTATTTTCCAAAGAAAATCACTTTGTGTATTGTATTTTTCATGCAAATGCTCCAAAAAGGACAAAAAAACTGATTTATCTACCAAATTCCAAGTCCTTTGGAGCCATATGAGCAGGCTGAAAATTGAATCATTTGAATCATTGTTTTGATTCACTAATAATGATGATTCACCTCTGCTTTTGCTCAACCAAGGGTCATTTGTTCTGAGTGTATCATAACCAAACGTCATGAGGTCAAACAGTTAATAATTGTTCACAGTAGTGAATAATGACTCACGTTTTGGTCTGTTCAACACACAAAGCTATCATATGACTTCAGAGATATAGCGTTTTCTCTGCTTTTTTTTAGTTTTTATTTTTAGAGCTTGATAGCCTGTGATTATGAACACTGCATTTATTAATCAAAACTTAGTATTTGCTCAAAAAAGAAAGGAAAAATAAGCTATCAGTTGAGAAGCTGTCAGTACACTTCCATTAATTGGTCAAATGGGCATATTTTAGAGTTGCAACTAACGATTATTTTTTCTGTCAACTAATCTAACAATTATTTTTATTAAGTTTTTTTTTTATTAATCTAGTGACCTTTTTTTTTTACGTAAGGAGTTAGAACTAATTTAGCAGTTCATTGAGGTGTAGAAACACTGGGACACGTCATTATGTAATAATATGATTTGATTTTGATTAAAAATAAGCCACTTATGTGTGCTCGTCCAGTGGTAGACATTTGAACTTTAAAATGAAGAGTGTCAAAGACGTTCTATACAGTCTTAAAAGGAACTTTGATAGTGTTCAAGCCATTGAACAAACGTCTCCTGAACCATGTATTTTTCCTCTTGTGCTGTCTGAAATGCAGCGAGTCTTAGCGAGCGCGCAGGCCGGGTATCAGGAGAACGTCCGCGCACATCCAAATAAACTTCTTTGAAATGCAAAACTGATTTTCGTTCGCTCAAAGTATTTTCTTATTTGCGAGACGAAGATTTTCTCCTCAACTCAGTTCAAAAAATTTGGAAAAAAAATTTATTCCATAGGTGGTACGCCATTTCGGTTCTGCAAAGGGAACAAAGGACCATTTTATTTGGCCTCTGTTTGAAGTATTCCCATACTTTTGATAATCGTGGTCTAGGTTTTTGTAACATTCCCAGGAGCAGAAGCCGCCATTACGCGAGATGAATGTAAACAGTGTGACGCGTCGACGCATTTCACGCACGTCGACGTATTTTCATAGTCGACGTAATCGATGACGTGGACGTGTCGTTGCAGCACTAGCATATTTATCGGCGGATGGAGATATCAGCCAACTAATCGGCCTGTAATAGCAGCGAGAGCTCAGAAAACTGTTCATTCTTCTCATCTTTTCATGGTTTATTCACTGTTAGTCATGAAGCTGGAATGCTGCTCAGGCATTTCTCACTACAGCTCCCAGATGGTCTTTGGCTTGCAGGGGTTTACAGGCTTTTTTTTTTTCCTTGTTTTTGTTTTTTTTGAAAAGGCTGCTGAGCTTTTTATGTTCCATTGAGGGTTGGTCTTATGCTAGTGAAGTACAACTGAAAACGCTGAAATAGAGCATGAAAGCAGTGATCCTGACAGCCTGCCTTTTTCTCCTGTTCCCTTTCTGTTTGAAGGACCTCTTCCTTAGCGCTTCTCCTGTATCAGGGCGTCTGTGCCAATGAAGCCTTTTTATTTGGCCGAGATTGAGTGCAGCCAAGCGGGCCGGCCCTATTACCACTGCGCCACAGTGCAGGAGATTGCCTGCCTCTGTCATCTAATTGCGGACATCAGCTGAAAGGCTGTTTCTCTGCAGTGGTGAGCAGACAGCCAGTCTCAGATTCATTGCTCCATTGGCTAGTTAAAGCACCAGGCTGTCTTTGTTTGGGGACATGGGGAGGCTTATAAGCTATGGTGTGCTCTGACTGTTCACTAATCTTATAATGTTCCCTGGCAAGGGCTGCTCACCCTTTGCTGCCCTCCTCTGCACTGGACAATATGAATCTCTCATCACAGGGCTTATAGCTGCAACACACTGGCAGAATCCCAGCCTAGAGGAAAAAAATAACGTCTTTCCACTTATCTGGCACCCTGTCAGCAGATAGTTGTGGCTGCGCACACATTTTGCACTCTGCTAGTGTAGTGTTTTGGAATACATGCGGATATGGTGTGAGTTGTCTGAAATGCTCTTCGGTGAAGGGCTTTTGCACCATGCTTTCTGGGTTGAAGAAATTTGGCAGGTTAAATACAATTTGAGCTCAGTCCACAGAATTGTGGCGTTCTGTCAGTTACCGCAAGAAGGTAATGTTGACTCATTCCTCAATATATAAAAATAAAGAGAAAATTTGTGTGCAGCAATACTTACAGTGGAAGCTTAGCAGCCAATCATTCAGAACCAAAAAGCATAAAATATGCTACTGTTTTGAATAAATAACCATAACACTTTATTCAATTTAGCACAAAAATGAAATCTCCGTCATTAGCCGCGTTTCCCTTACAGATTTGCGCAAAACTTTTGTGATATTTTCTAAATATCGGTTAAAAAACGATTGCGAAATGACGTCGTTTGCATTAACTGATGTTTTACAACTAAAACGTCTTTTTTTTTTCTATTGCGAGAAGTCATTATAAAAATCCTGGCAAGGGATGTTGGTAACTTTATGTATATTCCAGCCACTGCTGTAGCTATTATTTTTAATCAAAGGAGACGTACGCGTGTTATCCAAGCATTTATGGCAAGGAAGCCGCTTATACCTTGGAGCGGCCATGTTGGAAGTGTCATATCTCCGTCATATCTGCTTCGAGGTCTTGATAAATTCAAATTGTGACATTTGTTGTTTAGAATCCAGTAGTTCCGTAATACTTTTGTCTTTTATGAGTTTAATGAAAAACTCTCGTCTTCTGTCTAAAAATGGGGTCGCCGTTGCCTGATGGTGAGGGAGTCGGGCTTTTAACGTGAAGGTTGCAGGTTCGATTCCCACGCCGGCAGGAATTTAAAGTGGGGATTGTGAATAAACAGCACTCTCTCCACCTTCGATACCATGACTAAAGTGCCCTTGAGGAAGGCACCAAACCCCTAATTGCCTCACTTGTAAGTCACTTTGGATAAAAGCGTCTGCTAAATGTAAATGTCTAAATGTAAAAATACCACAGCCTTTAAAGATTGATCGAATTTTACATATGGCAGGTGACCTGAAATGCGAAGTTTGCAGTTTTGCGAAATATTCCTTTTTCGAATTGCCTGAAAAACCACCTCATGCGAGCGTAAAAAATATTTTGGTGTTAATATGGGAGTTTTTGCGAAATTGACGAGTTTTCTTTGCGCGGATTATCAATTCGCAATTTTAGTTTGCGCAATTTAAAGGGTAACAGAAATGCGTCTATTGTTAATTAACCTTTGTGTCACTCCAAACCTGTGTGACTTTCGTGATGCACTAAAATAGTCACTCTTTTTCATATAATAACAACAAATGGGGTTTGGAGCTTTCTCGCTCCAAAAATGGCAAAAAAGTGTTAGTAGCCAATAGTGTTCCAAGTCTTCTTAAAATACAAATAGCTTTGTGTGATGATCAGTAATTTTTCTCTGGCAATTTTCCAATCCAGTGAGTTGTTTATCACTGCATCCCGATCATCTAGTCAGTGAGTTGAGAAACCAGAAAAATAGATTTGTGAATGAATCACTCATGCTGGTTTCATGAACCAATTCAATTATGATTTTTCATGAGCTCTCCAAGGATGTAGTTTAAACTTAACTTTAAATTTCGGTCTGTCCCTGACGCAAAGCTATCGAATACCATCACAAGGCTAATATCGATTCGTAAGGTTGGTGAATGATGACAGAATTGTCATTTTTGGGTTAATCGTTCCTTGAAATCATGTTGTAATTGCAAATACAATGACTGTTTCCTACTCAAACAAGTTTCCCCATCACTGTCACCATTTGACGTAATTATGCAAATAATCCTGCCACAAACTCATTCTTATCTCAGCCAGAAGTTTACATTGTTCATCCACCAAAAACTGTCTAAAAATACACACTTCGCATTTCTCCTTTGAAACCTAGACTTCAAAAATGGAAATGTGCATTTTCTGATCTTCATTAAAAACTGATGAACAGAACAATCCAACATCATTTTCTGTATTAATCGGCAGCATACTACATATGCCTCCAATATAGCTTAAGTTATATTTAATCCACAGTATTACTTTAATGGCCGATGTTCAGATTGTATCTTATCTCAGCGTTACGACTGAAGCTTTTGAATGTAAGCCCTTATTCTGTAGATGGATATGGATTTGACATGCCTTTTCAATTAGTCAGGTATTGAAACTGTCACGCGGGGGAGGGGGGAACTGGCCAGTGCAGTTCAGCAGCATTAAATCCTAATTAGCCATGGAAGGATGAAAGGGAAACATTTTTGAGTTCATTCTTTGATCAAGATTAGATTCTGAACATTAGCCACATATATCCGCTCCATTGTGTGCATAGGCTTCTTTTTGTTAAAGCCGTTGGCTTGAATTTGAGATTAGTTCCTTTATGTCAAACAAAGTCCCTGTTCTCTTGCTTTTATTCACCGTTTCATTTGAGATACATATAGAGGCTTTATGAAGGTTGTCTAACAAATAAGGAGACTGAGGTAACTCATTCAAGGAAGCTATTAAGGAATAGTGCTGTTAGTCTTTTGTTCGGTGATCCTCCCACTGGCCCATCATGCAATCTGTCATCCTTTTTAAATGAGTCTCAGCCCACACGCTTAATCTTTGAACTCCGCTGTTATTTCTTCCATTAAAATTCCTTTAAAAATGTGTTTTTGTGAGACTTTTCAGCATGAAATCAAAATCGAAGCTATTTACTGTACTAATACATGTTCCAAGTCTTATTGTGCGTGATTTATCAATGCACATTTTTTGATAGAAAACAAACAAAATTAAGTGTCAATTTTCATTTCAAGTGTAAAAAAAACTTCCAGCTGAAATGACTTTCTATAGGGTATTTCGCAATATTCAGTAGATTTATTTCACAACAATGATTATTCTTGTGTTCTTAAAAATATGAACTAATAATGAAAGAAGCAAACAATTGGACAAAAAAAGATATATAGACAACAGTTGGTATATTAGGCTGCTGTCACTTTAAGACCAAATGCATATATATATATATATATATATATATATATATATATATATATATATATATATATATACAGCTCTGGAAAAAATTAAGAGACCACTGCAAAATTATCAGTTTCTCTGGGTTTACTATTTATAGGTATGTGTTTGGGTAAAATTAACATTTTTGTTTTATTCTATAAACTACTGACATTTTTCCCAAATTCCAAATAAAAATATTGTAATTTAGAGCAATTTTATTTGCCAAAAGCAATAACTGGTCAAAATAACAAAAAATATGCAGTGGTCTCTTAATTTTTTCCAGAGCTGTATATATATATATATATATATATATATATATATATATATATATAACAATCACCAGGTCTGGTTCGGTCGAAATAAACGAGTAATTCACCGAGTTTTGATCGAAATTGAAAATGTCGGGACAAGCCGGCAACAGTGAATAACACCCAAGTTAACTTCCACTGTCATTTCACACTAAAAACTACGTACACTATAGTGTAAAATACTAAAACCTAATTATAAAATTTAAAATTAACTTACCAAACTTCCAGATATCTACCGAGTGAAACGTCCAGCTATCCGTGAGTGAGCTGCTGCAGTTGTGCTCTGACGTCAGTAAGGGGGCGCTGTTTACAGCAATGCTGTATTATTACATGGCATATCACAGCCAAGTTACAGCTCGGTTACAGCAACACTAAAATGTACTGTAAAATGTTCCCGCTCAAACAAAATTACCCGGAATGCAATGCAAATTACAGTATCGTACTGTATTATAAAAATACAGTATTGTACTGTTGGTTTTTACAGTAATGTGCTGCTAAATCTACAGCGACATTTAACAGTGAATATATAGCAGGGTCACTGATGACCAATATAATGTGTTATTTAGGCCTTGCAGGCTATTGGATAATGCTAACTATACAGATACTTATTCTAATAGCAAACAATTTAGGTTCAAATTGACCAATTCTCATTCGGCCCTGATTTATTCTGGTACCCTGTTTTCACAATTCAATCACTTCCACATAGATAAAATCAAGCCCCACTATTTTTTTCATTTGTTGAATATTTAGTTTCTTTCAGAAGTGTTAAATGTATAAATAAAATGGGTTTTACTGTATTTGGGAACAAAACAACGTAGCAATCTAAACTACCAACCTTATAGAAAAAACGAAACTATGGTGAAAGTTATCCTCCGGAGAAAGCAGCTAGTTTGCTATATGGTGAAATAGCTTGTTACATTAAAGCTACTTCATAATTGTTTTATAAATAGTAAATATTTAAAATCGTCAGCTGGTTCTGTGTGTTCTAATTAGTTTCAATACATTATTTAGCAAACAAAGAAATCTCCAAAAGAG
>CM076085.1:4780000-4867500 GCA_038088235.1 Zacco platypus | reverse complement strand
AATTTCCATTCGCTGATTAAAACAACTGTATTAAGAGCTGTGTGGGTGCTGAGGTTTCTGTTCATCAGGCTCCTGAATCTTTTATCCTGTCATTTCATCTCCGCGTTGAAGGTCACCCTCGCTGCACCGAGCTATCGGAGATATCCCGATGAGTGGCTTCAGCCATGTGTGAATATTGCAAGTTCCCATCAGTGATTCTGTTACATTCCAGCCTTTTAAAGGCTAAAGGTTGTCTCTCTTCTTGCTTTATTCGAATCAATATGGCTTCAATATCCAAACAAGCGTGCCTTGCAAGCTGCATGCATTAATAATATAGCTTCTACCATGCTGTGCTGAACGATGGACTTGAAGTAGATGATCTAGATTATTTCCTGAAAGGAAGCTTTTCATCTGTTTTAACGCTTTAAAGCTTTATTTTAATAAACGGGCCACCTTTTTTGCTTCTGGTGACTTAAGCCCAGAACACACCAAGCAGACGGGCTGTTTTTGTGTGTCGGCCGACTAAGTTTTCTCAGTGTTCCACACCGTCGGCTGAAGTTGGTCCTCGTCTGCTTTTTTTCGGCCAATTCGATAGAAGGCTGTTCTAATTTTTACGTCATTTTACCTGAGCACTCAAATGCATGAATATTTTCATAATAGCATGAGCCGAGTGGAATAAAGAATGTGATCAGCATTCAAAACGGTTTATGGTTTGTGTACATGCAGTCTAGTTTCGCTTCCCTTTTTGAATGACTAATATAGACAAATATATCTGCTTAAATAGATGGTTATCACCTTTATACACAGGCACAGAACTCGCGTGCTAGTTGACAGTCTGCTGAAGATCTTTCAGTGTGTTCAAGCACATATTTTCCCCCCGACAACAACGCTGTCGGCTTTCGTTACCGCTCGTCGGATTGGTGTGTCCCGGCCTTTACAGCCTGGTTTCCGACTGTTGGAATATCTGCTTCACTTGGCAACTTATTCTTGCCAAGAACAGCCCACTTAGACCAGGAAGAGATTGTCCAACCGGAATATAAAGCAACTGACCACAGTTTGCTTAATTTTCCCAAACTTGTCCAAAGAACAAGTTTGTTAGAAGGTGTAACAGACATTTACATATTTCTGATGCACCACAAATGTCGCAAATCAGAACATGCAGTGCGATCTGTTTAATCGACAAGCAAATGACTTTTGTGAGTTTGTGCTTTCAATGAAGTTACTGGAGTTACTGGTTTGTGTCAGTTAACAAAAAGAGAACTGGTGTTGGTCTTCCACCACGAATTTGAGAACTCCTGGAGTTTTTCACAGACTCTGAAAACAAAGTGAGATATACTGTTGGATATCTTGTTACTGAGTGCTCTCAACTCCATTTTACAATATTTAAGTCCATTTGTAGAATTCTGCCAGATTGTCCCGGTGCAGAAAAGTGTGCAAAATCCCACCAGTTACCTCACCTCCCACCAGCTATCTTACCAAGTAGCCTGAGGCCACGAGCTAGACAACTTCTACTGTTATCGCGCATTCATTTTCTCCCTGCAGTGCCCTTGTTTCTGCACTTTTTTCCCTTTCATTTCACCACAACCTTTTTTCATTCTCTTCCATAGGGTAAGTAAAAAGAGAGGTTTTGATTTATTCATGGACTCCTTTTTTATATTCATGTATTTTCCAGGGCTATCTGGGTGCGGTGGAATTTCTTGCTTCAGCAGCTGCTGGGATGCTTGACAGAAATCGGGTTTCAGGTCTATTGAGCCTTGCGGTGGGGGAAGGGAATGTGTATTGGGGGTGGTTATATATTACCCAGGAAATGTGCAGCAGGCTTCAGAGGTGACAGGCTGTGTTTATTACAGATCTGTCACACAGCTAATGGGCAGCTGGGAACTGGCTGCTTCACTAATGTGAAGGAGAAGCGTGCAGTGAACAAGAGGACTTTAGTGCTCAGAGAAGGGCTCCCTCCCCCTCACTGCCCTTTAAACTCAAAGCAGTGATAGTGATCCCCAAACTGGCAAACAGTGAATGAAATCACAGTTTTCAAACATTGTACAGGTGTTATAACACTCCATGCTGGTGGGTGAGTAGTCACTTAGCTGATGAGTTTATCCAAAACAAGGTACCGCAGACATTACTGGCAGATTTCAGAAGGAATCACCGTTTTTTGGCATGTACATCAATTTTCAGACGTCGCACAAAAGTTATAACACTGCATCCTAGTAGGTAAGTAGTCACTTAGCAGATCAGTTTATCCGAACCTAGTTACAGCAGACCTTTTTAAATTGTGTTAATGGAGCTGAGAATCGAAACATATATACAGCCAGATCTGCAGAGTTGTGTGGGTCCATTTTGATTTTGCCAAGTAAGATGTTTTCAGCAACTTTTGCTAGTCCTGGAAAAACGTTGCTGTCGAAGAATCTAGACCTAAAGTAATCCTAAAGTGTCTAGCATGTGCCTTGTTTTCTGTTCTTAAATGACAAATTTATAAATCGGAAAAGAACAGGAAAATGTGTATACAGCCTAAATAGGTCAGCTATGTCAAATTCTTAGGAAGTGGAGGAGGGATGGAGGAGCTTGTTGAATTTCCACTCCCCTAACTTAATGTTTTTCCAGGAACTTGTCCTACTTGGCACAATCATGGTGTCCGTACATTATTACAGAGACAATCCCCCTTGAGAAACCTCGGGTTAAGTGCCTTACACGGTGATGTCGGGTCATACCTAATTCCTTGCAGGGCTTGAGCCGGCAACCTTCCAGTACTCGCTGCTGCACACCACCCCCTTTTGCAGGTGGGTGAACACAAGATATTATATAACCAGTGCTTTTGAGAAACTCTTGGGTTGAGTGTTTACTTTGGAACTTTGCAGAAATGAGGCTCTGATGGATAGAAGTACAGTCTAGGGCTGGACGATATGACCTAAAATCAAAAATTTTTGTTGCCCTCATAGTTCACTGACAAGGTTTGCACTCTAAATATGCTTGACTATTAAACTATTTATCTATGGTTTGTAACATTTCTTACAGATTTCTGCTCATCGTAAATCAGATACGGATAAAATCGCATAGCATCAGTACATTTATTTGAATGCATTAATGCGAGTGATTGCGTGTGAATTAGCCACACCATCTCTCTATTAATTATAATAATAATAATTTGTTACATTTATATAGCGCTTTTCTGGGTACTCAAAGCGCTTTACATATGGAAGGGGGAATCTCCTCATCCACCAGCGATGTGCAGCATCCACCTGGATGATGCGACGGCAGCCATATTGCGCCAGAACGCCCACCACACACCAGCTGATTGGTGGAGAGGAGACAGTGATGAAGCCAATCAGTTTATGGGGATGAGTAGGAGGCCATGATGATCAGAGGCCAGTGGGTAAATTTGTCCAGGATGTCGGGGTTATACCCCTACTCTTTTCGAAGGACATACTGGGATTTTTAACGACCACAGAGAGTCAGGACCTCGGTTTAACATTTCATCCGAAGGAAGCTGTGAGTTGTAAGTAGAAAAATATATGCTATAACTTTTGAGTTTATAAGCTACTTTAGTAATAAATCACAGGACGTCACTGGCAACAAGTTTCTGCGCTCTTCTCTGCGCGTGATCTTCACGTCTTGTCTTGTTTCACAATGCATACAGCAAAATAATAATACACATGCGATGGACTAAAATCGCTGGCAAACCTTAAAACACATACAATTGACAAAGTTTAGTGAAGACGCAACTGAAAGCGATCTCACTCGGTGTGTGCGGCGTTTGAGTTCGCCTCCGCGTTGCTTCCATACTACTGACTGGAGGGGGCGGAGTCACGTGACTTCACACGCGGTAGTATGTTTTTAAGGGAAAAGCATTAACAGGATTAAAAAAATGAAATAACCGACATGGGAAAATTACGTCTGTTAAAGAGGTTCTGGATTTCGGTTTCGATTACTTTTTGATTACTCGCCAAGCCCTAGTATAGTCTGTTCAATAGTTTGTGCTGTTGCGTACCATGGTGCAAACTGTTCTCACTGTATTTCAGTGGACAAAAGCTCTATTGAAACAGGAAGTTTGGGTGGGATACATCAAAAGATGAGTTTCTTTTAGCCAGTAGCCTTTATTTTTGTTGCAGTGATGAACCGTGATTTGCTGCTTGCTGATTGGATGCAGGAAAAGGAATATTTTCATTTTACAGCTTGAGTTTGCTCAGTTTTTCCATAAGAGAAAGACTGTAAATTGTTAGCACAAGCACAAAGCTAATTTAATGGCATCTTTAAAACAATACAACTCATTGAATGGGCTCTCCTTCCATGCCTCGCAGCCTCATTTTCATCCGTGTAATAATAAATGTGCTGTTTACCCTGAAAAAGATCTGTTAATGTTTCTTAGTAACTGAAAACTACTTTGAGAAGGGTCCTGGAGGCCATGTTTAAGAGTTTAATTGCTGGCTACTTTTCCAAGCTCCCACACAGAGTTGTTCACTCGTATCGTGATGTGTGTGATCAAAATATCAACAAGCGGTTTTGAGACGCTTGTATATCTGTCTCCGTGATACAACCCTGCGTTGCTAAAAAGACTTGCTAGCTTTTAAAGCGAGTGCTGCATACACTCATAAAAGATGTGTGTACATGAAAAGAGATTGGGAGGGAGACTGTTCGACACTGCCAGAAAAAAAAACAAGCAAGCAAACCTTTGAAGGTCCTGTGCACTCCAGCAACAATCCAAGAATGCAGTTGGAATTTGGATACGAATCGAAATATATGTAATTCTCATTTCAAGCACAGATCAGCCTAGCATGAAATGTAGATAAATAATCTAATTAGACCTGGGTTCTTTTGTTTAAGACCGTGACACAAGCCGATGGTCGGCTGTCACGCCGTCTATGTGTGGCTAGTTTTTGCGGTGTGTTCCACACGTCGACTTTGTCTCGTCTGTGACAGTCTGGCTGATTCAGGGCCGTTGGAGGGAGAGATTGCTCTGATTGGCTGTTCGGTTTAGCAAACAAATCGGTGCATGAGAATTAAAGTGATTAAAGGCGGGACTGACAGAAGGCTGATCTCTAATTTCATGTCGTCTTACCTGAGCATTCTAATGCGCAGATATTTTCATAACAACATGAGCTGCTTGAAATGAATAAAGTGAGAACCCTGAATGAAAGGTCCATCAAGGCACGTCCGAATCCAGTGTCAGCTTCACTTCCTTTTTCTTGAGACGCCTTCATCTGATTGATTTTTGAAGGCAGCATAGATGTATCCTTCGCTGACTTTGATATCCCACAATCCTGTGCTGTCCATTCTGTGACAGATAAAAATAAAGATGGCGTCCGAAATTTGCGTTTGCTGGTCATTTTGTGTAGATCAGGGGTTTTCAAAGTCTAAAACAGTGGGCCTCCCTTTTGACACAACTTACCCCCAATGCACACACACAAAGATAAACACACATAACAATGTCTGACTGTTAACTCACTTTTATCATTATTTGTGTCAACATGTCACCTCAACATGCTTGGTTTCAAGGTGTCGCCGAAGTTTTGCGGGTCTCATGCTGTCATTAGCCAAAATATCTTGACAGACCACACATAAAGGTCATGGTTCATCAGCTGGTCCTGTCCACGTAAATCCTAAACTTAAATACTGATCATCATATCGTCGTCTTTTTGGGATTAAAAGACTTTGAATCGGGTGGTCTCAGAAACCGCTCCATTGCATTAATAGGCAGCGAATTCACAGCTATGGCCTTCTGGGTGAAAACATGTTTCTCCTATTTTTAGTATAGTTTAAAATAAAAACATTTAAATATAATAAAAAATACATATAATAATTAAACTAAATAATTATATTTTTTATTTATTTTTTATTTTTTTCCCCGTGCCTCCCCTGACATGCTGTGGCGCCCCACACTTTGAAAACCGCTGGTGTAGATGTATGTTTTTGACCAGCATTTTCCACTTTTGATTTTCATTTCTAGCGAGAAATTACTACTATTATACTAAATACTATTACTAAATGCGTGCCGAACTGTAGTTGGAGAACCGTACGGTTCAATTTTTACCGATAACATACATAACCACACTACAAACAGCGTTTCCTTGGAACGTATTGCACAGAATGTTTAATTAAAACAAAAATGATAGAACAAATATATAGGCTAATTATCTTTGATAGCAAAAAACATTATGAAAGGCTCCAATGCAGAAAAAGCACTGATGGGCATGGAAGTAACGTTGAGTCGCAGACAAACCTTGCTCCATCATGAAAAGATTAGAGTGCAAAGAGAAGAGATAATGTGTATGAATCCTCTAGTATCCATTCTACTAAGTACAACACCATTCGCAATAACCAATAAACTCAAGTCCTTTTAAACGAAAGATTATTTTCAGATTATGCATAATAATTGGGAACATTGTAGTATCTTGCAACGAGTTTTGACTGTCGTAACCGAACGCTAATGCTAAATGGACAATTATCCACCGATCCAATACTCCGTATAAGTCCGATATGAACTTCTGAGTATTCAATCGACGCATTCCTAATAAAAAGTACCTGAAACTTTTGCACCCCTAGTGGCACCAAGTGGTATTGCACAAATGTTTTTTTAACCCTTGTGTTATGTTCCGGGTCAATTTGACCCGTTTAGATTTTCTAGTTGTTGGAAATACTGGTTAACCTATGTTTTTTTTCTTGATATTTTGTGACTTTTTCTCATTTATCATCATGAACACGCATGCAAAGTTTCAACATGCTGGTGTTTTTTGACATATACAAACAAAATTACTGTTACGTTCGTGATGTTCGCCGGGTCAATTTGACCCGCGTATTTTAACGCTCTAAGGCAACTGTACTGACCCAAAATAATAACATTTCTTGGTTATATTTTGTTGTTTTATTTTTTTTTACTACCTTATGAAGCTAAAAAATGAGGTTTTCCACACTTATTTCAATACAGAAAAATGTTTTAACCAGCAGCATGTGTGTGAAGTTGCTGTGTGCTCATCATGTCAGAAGAAACTTGACTTTATGAAATGAGTTTACAAAACAACTTAGGAAAAGTACATATTTTCATTATACAGCAACATTTAATTGCTCAGTTATGATGTTCTAAGAAAAAAAAAAAGTTAAAAAAATGTATTTATAGTATTTAAAAATGCACTGTTTATTTTCAAATTTTGTCAAAACAAAACAAAAAAATGGTATATATATCTTCAGATATATATTTTTTGGAATATTGGACAAATATTGATATTAAAAATTTACAGTTTGTACCTGAATCTTTGTTGTTTTTCATAGTGTGATTTTTGAGGAATTGTATTGAATCCAATTAGGGTCAATTTGACCCGCTCCATAACGAGTGTCCACAGAAATCGAACAGCGCATAAGGGTTAAACACCCCTATTGCCCCTTCAGCCCCTCCCCCATCTTCCATTGTTCATAGGAACTGGTTGTCCCGTCTCAAACTCACGCCTTGACTTGTCAGACCTTTCAAAAACAACCACAGCCTACAAATGGCTTACTCATGGTTGTCTCCTTTCATTGCCTTGGGAAAGTGTTTCAACATTGGAAAAAATTACACAACATTAATGTGTCCCTCCACAGAATGGCAGTAGTTCTGTGTTCCTGAGAGGCAGATCTGTGGTGATCTGGCATGATGTTGCCCTCCATTTGTTATCAGTAATGACCGCTCTGCTTAGAGAGCCCAAGTCCTCGGAGAAGAGCGATGGAGATCGTGTCGATGTGTGGGCTGCCAGCTGCTCCCATGGTTCTCATACTGTCTGAGGTTTAATTTTCCCACTGCAGCACGTATGAATAATGATACGAGGCAAAGAGCCCTCTTCTTTATCTTAATTTAATCCTAATTTACACAACAGCCAACTGCAAAAGAGCACTAGCAACAGTGTGGGAGTACTGGAGTCCCACACCATACGATGACAAAGATTACAAGGTCTCGGTTCGGTGTTGTCTAGCGTGTTTTTACAGGCTCATCTGTCGACAAATACATCTACTACTTTGTTTGCTGGAAGTAGGAACCCTTGACTCTGTGCCCTCAGCCTCTGCCAAGATGGCCATTTAAGCTCTTAAAAAATTAATGCATGAGCGAGAGAGGGGAAGATGGTGGGAGTAAATGGAAAGACTGTGCGCATGGATGAAAGTCGAGTTGCTAGTCTCTGGTTACAGTTGTTGCTCATTTGCACCTTGCATCTTCAAGAGAATGAGAATTTTTTTGTGTTTGACAGAAGCTTTTCTGTTTGAAGACTCCCTGTGGTGAAAATCAAGTTTTTAATGTTGTTTATATGTCTGTGTGACATGTTACTGAACCAAACACAGTCTCAAACCTGCGGTTTGAAATCGCTGACATCACAAACTACCTTGTAACAAATCACGTCGACGTGCCGGCGAGCTTTAGCATATCATTAACCGCGAAATAGCAAGGGAGTCTCGAGAGAAGCCAGGTTATTTTCTTCTGTTGAAATGAAAATCATGTTGATTTAGCAATGTAGCAAGTGTATTACGATGGTATGATGAACTATATGCCTCATTCTGAGTTGTTCGAAGCATTTGTAATGATACTGATTGTTAGAAGGCTCTGATGTGGCAAACGGGAACATGGTTTGTGTAACATTAGCAACACATGATTAGCTGTTTGATAACATAGTCAAGCAAAAGGCGAATCATATTAATTACCGTTATGTATCTGACGTTGTAAAGAGTGATACTATTGTGCAACGTTTACCTCAGTAAGTTGGTGGATCTCTGAGCTGGCGTGGAGCTGGAGTGGAGGCGGGGCTAATTTGCATATTCATTGACCCACATATATTAAATAAGGCAAGGGTGCAGGGTTAAATTCAAGCTATTTTAAGGCATGAACATTTTTTTTTTAGGAGAAATATGTCATATATGTCATTTTGGTGATCAAAGATGAGTTTTACAGGATAAAATTATTGACTACAGGGACTTTAAACAAATCAAATGCTTAAAACATTATGCATTATGTTATGTGTATCTATTAGAGCTGCAACTAACGATTATTTTTTTCGATTGGTCGACTACTCTAACGATTATTTTTATTACTTTTTTTTTTATTAATCTAGTGATCTTTTTTTTTTACCTAAGGAGTTAGAACTAATTTAGCAGTTCATTGAGGTGTAGAAACACTGGGACACGTCATTATGTAATAATACGATTTGATTTTGATTAAAAATAAGCCACTCATGTGTGCTCGTCCAGTGGTAGACATTTGAACTTTAAAATGAAGAGTGTCAAAGACGTTCTATACAGTCTTAAAGGAACTTTGATAGTGTTCAAGCCATTGAACAAACATCTCCTGAACCATGTATTTTTCCTCTTGTGCTGTCTGTAATGCAGGGAGTCTTGTGATTGGTTGTCAAGGGAGATGACGCTGCTAAATTCTGTTTGGCTGGAATTTTGGCACATTGTAACGCTGGTTTGTGTTGAGCAGTCAGCGACTCGGCGCTTAGCGAGCGCGTACGTGCGAAACCTTGCACGTGCGAAAGAGAACGTCCGCGCACATCCAAATAAACTTCTTTGAAATGCAAAACTGATTTTCATTCGCTCGAAATATTTTCTTATTTGCGAGACGAAGATTTTCTCCTCAACTCAGTTCACGCGTGCGCAAAATGCCCTTTTGCACGCTCAAAATATGATCTTGCGCGTGCAAAAATTTGGCAGAGATCCAATTCCATAGGTGGTACGCCATTTCGGTTCTGCAAAGGGAACAAAGGACCATTTTATTTGGCCTCTGTTTAAAGTATTCACATACTTTTGATAGTCGTGGTCTAGGTTTTAGTGATAGAATGGAACTTTCTCCGTTCCCAGGAGCAGAAGCCGCCATTACGCGAGATGAATGTAAACAGTGTGACGCGTCGATGCACTAGTATCTATAAGGGCTTTCGCACCGAATTGTTCTAGGAACTCAGCGATAGGAACTAGCCACTAGGATATTTCCCCCGGAACTAATTTCTCCCCCGGGCCTTGTCCTTGGTTGCATTCGCACTGGGAATAGGAACTGTGAAGCGGCCGACAGCGACGTTTTTAAGCTAAAAACCGGTGACTGGAGGATGCCGTGATCGGAGCTGTTTGTTGTGTGTCATGGGTTTCGTGATAATGGAGATGGAATGTACACTTATAATCTACGTGACTGAAAGAGCAGAAAGTGGGGCTGAGAGACTTAAACTTCAAACTTTCAGTATCTAGGCAGAGAAAAGAACACAGCCCTGCAGACATCAGGCAAATGCCGCGATCGCTGTTTTCTACGTTCGTGAAGTAAATATGTTTACGCTGCTTTTTAGAAATGCCGGGTTCCGGTGTTTGACATGCGTTTGACCAATCAACGTACACTTACATCACCGATAGTTCCTATAGAGCTGGTTTAGACTCTACTCTGAAGTAGAAGCTTATTTAGTTCCTCCAAACGGAGTTCCTAGAACTAAAATTGTTCCTAGTTCCTGCAGTGCGAACATCCGGGTACTTCAGCCAGTAGTTCTAGGAACTATAAAAAGTTTCTGCCAATGCGAAAGCTGCTTATGTGACAAGGTCTTGTAATGGTACAAACAACGCGTTTCTCAGAATTATTTTTTATTTGACGCATAAACATTCTTCCCTAGTTTTTCCTTCAGTTGCCATATAAAAAAATGTTTATTGAAAATTATACTCATGATCTATATTCTACCGCATTTGTTCTTAAATAGTTTTATTCTTAAAAAGTGTTTTTAATACTAATAATACAATTAACTGCGTCAGTTCAATTGACAATTTTAGTTTCAAATGATCTCAAGTTTCATATTGGTGCATTGTAGATGGCTTAAATTAGATTTTTCACTTGTTTGATGTAACGTGTGGATCATATTTCCCATTTAAATTAAGTAATTTTGTCCATGGCTTTTAAGTTTGAGGGCATGTTGTGCAATTTGTCCTTTCTGACATTGCCCTAATTTCTACTAAACGACAGACGAATTTGCTCCAAATTACTACCTTGATTAGATGCAGAGCATTTTACATCTCCGTGGGCAGCATTTTCTGTCTTTCTCGTTTTAAATAAGCCTATTTCTTTTGCTACTCTGCTATTCTCTGTGTTTGGTATATATATTACATACAAATGTTTTTCATTGTTTTTCCTTACTCTCCACAGCCCTATCACAACATTACATTCTCACATTCTAGGTTTCCAAGCACAACATCTTAAATCAAAGCTTTGTTGTAACCACTTCAAATCAGTGGGTGTTGCCCTCTTCATGCTGCACTACTCCTTAAGTGGCTTAAAAACAAAGGCAGGGTTATCCCTTGACTATTCACGCATTGTGCAAATCTAACTGGAGAGGTACAATACTGCTATACATCAACACAGCTTGACGCACTCGGTTGAGGATGGTGAAAGAAACGTTTGACTTGTCTAGGCAGATTTGTGTAAAACTGACAGGATTGCTTTAAATCTTTAATGTTATGTGTGTATATTTATGCTTCCTGTTGGTATGACTTAGCTGTCGATAAACTGCAGTATCAAGAGTCTACATGTGTCAAATAGTTACATATTCGCTTAGCAGTCAGAGGTCACAACTGTAATAAAGCTGGCTGGTGTTCGTGTGAAAGGCCAGAGCATCGGTGCATCACACATGGCTCTCCTTCACGCTACGTTTCTGTTCTGTTGAGTGTGAAAGGGACTTCAGAGAGTCCTCAAAGCTCTGTTGTGCTCCACTCTCATGCACACCATGAATATTGCATTAACACATTCCCCACCATATGTAGCCTAGGCGCCCTGGCTACTGCTGCAAGTGCGCTTAGTATGCAGTGAGAGTCACTGCCTCGCATTGACCTGCCAACAGCAGCAGCTCTGTATTATGTACAGTAAACACATTCTTAGTTTTGTCGACAAGCTCCAACATTGAAATTAGTGGAATATGCAGATTCTTTGGATGCGTAACAGGCACCTAGTTAAACACTCTTTGAAACGTGATATAAATAAAAATGCTTCCTTCTGAGTAATACGATTAGATTTGACTTATTGTGCCAAATATCCCAAGGAATCATACCTTTTCTGAATGACATTTTCAAAGTGTTGATATTCAAACCGTCCATTTGGCCTGATTGATGATCTCAATTATGTTACTATGGTTGGATCGATTTTCGTGGCTCATGTGCTCATTACTCTCAAAGCGGGACTAGCCAGGGCTTTGACCCCAGGGACGTGGCTGAGGTGCACCCCTGGTAGAAAGGGGTAAATGAATGGAGTAGAGGGGAGTGGATTTCACTGCATTGTGTTGACATTCATTTTACATTTACGTCTATGCTGCATCTGTGATGGAGTTCGTTTTGCTGATTAATGAAATCGTTGTCTGTAGAGCTGTGGAATATAATTGTTTTTACGATGCATCGTGATGCTGATGTGAACAATTCTGCATCGATCAATAAAAGCAATGAAATGTAAATAAAAAGGTCAATCGTACATATTAATCGACTGTTTTGTTGTAAAATTAAGTACTCTTCTTATATACTAAAAAAGTTGCATATTGTATGTTTGTTCGGAGAATTTGACCGCAGGTTGTTTTGTAAATGAGGCAGTGGAATGGAGAGTATAATAATTTCTCGGCTTTTTTTGCACAAAAAACTTTTAACATCATAAGCAGGGTTGCACAATTAATTAAATTTCTTATCACGATTACGGATGCCACTATATCGTGATCGTAAGGCGGGATTACAACAACAAACATCCGCTCACGTTATTCTGCATGCATAAGAGGTGTGTTTAGAGCATGTTGCGTTGTGAGAGGTGAATCACGACTACTTCAGAGTGTAAAAGGTCTAACCCAGCACAAAAGGGACTGTAAGCATACACTTGAAACGCCAGCACCCGCCATCTTTAAAAAGTTGTGTACATATTTACTCCACAAACTGATTCTCCAAACATTGAAAACAGTGATAGATGGACCTCTCAACTTTACGCTAAGAAGAAAATCCAGCGTGACTATGAGCGAAACCAAGCAAAACAATGTACTTCTGCTCAGCTAGCGACATTGGCCATCAAGCACACGGCAAAAGCTTATACTTTTTCATATACCGTCTACTTTTTTGTATAACAGTTCTATCTAATAACATATTATACAGGGTTGCTAAACAGATCGTAACCTAATAGTCAGTGTTTTAAGTTAAACCTTTAGTTTACGATCTGTTTAAGTGTGTCAGAGCCTGAGCTGTTCTCAACGCCGTCAAAATAAAAGTCACAACAACAAGCGCAGTTTACTTAGTCACTGCTTTAAGAGATCCTACCGGCGGTGTGAATGCATCCAGGAAAATGGCCCTAGGGACACCACCCTGGTGGATAGTTCCTATAACTAAGTTCATAGAACAAGATGGTGCGAAAGCCCCTAGAAAAGCAATAAAAAAAGCGTTTTCAGCTTGTTTTTTATTTTTACTTCAAAATATGGCATGCAGTTGCTTCAAACAATGGTATTAAGCTATTCAAAACAATAATTAAATATAATTGTGATAAATTATTGTAAGTTTCAAGGGAATAATTGACAATATTATATATATATATATATATATATATATATATATATATATATATATATATATATATATATATATATATAATTGTTTTTTGTTTTTGTTTTTTTAATGACTTTATATGCTCCTTTTTTAATATTACTGTAACACTAAGGTTCAGGTTTGGATCTTACATTTTTGTTTTCTTACAATTACCATATTGTACAAAAGCACTGACTGGACAAGCACTTAAATCTTTCATGTAAACATCAGTTTTAGTTATAACCTACCTCTACAATCAACAGCATTTTGATTTCTATGTATGTCTCACGCTTTGATCTCTTCGCCCACAGTGAAATCTCATTGATCTAAAGCCTCATCTCAGCTCTGTATATTAAACCTCAAACATTTCCTGCTTGGCTGTGAATTTGATGCTTCATGCAGTTTTTCTCTAAGTGTAGATGGAAAAATGAGTTTTTCGCTAAAAACTGTCACATCATGCCTGATTAGAACACACTTGTCCCCTTTTTTGGCTGCATAGCTGATTTCTAAACCTTGCTGAAAAGTCGCTAAATGTCACGGTTGTCACTGTGAAACCATTTCGGGATCATTTGGGGAGCTTGAAAAAGAGTCAGCGCTGGCGTTAGTCATCTTTAATGTTTACTATCTCTCTTTTACCTGGACAGCAGCCACTGCCTGAGCTGAAAGAGGAATGTGTTGCTTTGAGAGCCTCGAGATATGGCTGGAATTTCCCCAAAAGGCTGCTGCAAACAAGACCGGCATGGCAGGCATTCCCGTCCTCTAATTGGGCTTTCACAATCAAAGAGAAATCATTTTTCAAACGGTCTGGTAGAATCTCGCCAGTACTTGAAAGCAACTGGACATGGTTTTCCATTTGAATCAGACTTCTAATTGAAGCGTGGCAAAGGAGACAGAAAAGATGTCCTTGTTAAGCAATCAAACAGTGTTTTGAGCGGAAGATTCAGCCCTAGATCGTGACTGCAGTAATTAGAGAGCTTTTTGGTTATATTTGGAAGCGCACTCATGCTTGTCTCTAGAGGGAAAAGCTGCTGCTGCTGCTTCTCTGCTGCAGTGCATCAGCTGTTCACCTTCAAGCTGGATTTCCTGTTTTAAACGCATTAAGACCTATAACATCAGAGCAAAACGACAAAAGGAAGTGGATCGTTGCCCAAAATCATCTAACGACTGTTGCCCCTAAACTATTTAGCCATTCAGGCAGTGACATAAATTTTTCCTGGCCTCAAACACATTCTCATTTCGCTTCGGTTGTTTGTTACCGCTGTGGGTTTTAATGTCGCTTGTACTCTGAAATCACCAGCGTATATTTATGCTAGGTCTGAACACATGACCTAAAATATTCACATTTGAGTTTTTTTTTATGTATGTATGTTTTTGCCCAAAACTGACCTACAAAAATTGTAGGAAACCCACAGGAAACCATAGTTTTGATTTAAGGGAATGTTTCTTTGTTCAAAACAATTTGACACAGAAAACAATTCTGATTGCTTAGTGCTTAATTTTTAGAAACAAATTTAAAAAAAAAATCGGTAACACTTTACAATAAGGTTCATTAGTTAACGACATTAGTTAACATGAACTAATAATGAACTGCACTTATACAGCATTTATTAATCTTTGTTAATGTTAATTTCAACATTTACTAATACATTATTAAAATCTTGTTAACATTAGTTAATGCTCTGTGAACTAACATGAACAACTGTATTTTCATTAACTAACGTTAAAGAAGATACAGTAACAAATGTACTGCTCATGGTTAGTTCATGTTAGTTAATACATTAACTAATGTTTAACTAATGAACCTTATTGTAAAGTGTTACCAAAAAATCTTTACAGTAATGCATTTCCAATGGAAGTCTTTGGGACATTGCGCTGGAATAAATGTTAAAATAGGTACTTTCTCCAAAAGAATATCTTCAAAACTTAAACATTTATTCATGCAAAGATGAGAATGATGTTACAGGAACACTTTCCAGCCTTCTCTATACAAAGTTATCGCATCAAATCAAGCGATTACATCAGCAACGCATAACTAGAAGTTAAGTAGTTTTAAAGTAGAATAAAAACCTTACATCTTAAATAACACATTATTATGGACAAAATACTTACAAATTTATATTTGTACTACCGGAAAATAATTTAGTTTGTTTTTACAAACATCAAAACAGTTTTCTGTTGTAAAATCTGCGCTTGGCATTTTCCTCACAACGGTTCCGCAATTAGAGAAAGATTTGATTTGTTAATTAGAGTCATTTCCTGTCGATGTTCCCCAGTACGCTCTACAGGGACGAGTCTTGAAGACTAAGGTTACGCACAAACACATTCTTCCCCATGGTAATTATCAGATCTTTATCTTATCTGCAATATTTAGTACCAGTGCCCTTGAAAGTGTGCTGATAAAAACCATGGCAAAATCACACAACGCTTAGAATGACTCTTTGTTTTACATTTCAGTGCTTCCCACAGCTAGCCCCGGCTTTGTGTTGAGCTTGTTTTAATCTCCATAGCTCTTGTTGAGCTTATTGTTGTGCTTTTGAAAGAAGTGTATTTACACTCAGAGAGCTGTCTGTAGCCACCTCGGCTGAGCCAGACCTCTCTCAGCAGGATAATCTGCAGTCTGATCTGCTCACCCCCTACATAGCAGCTAGCTCTGCCGTCTTTGTGGCGTACATCGAGTGGGGGAAGGGCCCTCGCTCCTGTCTCCCCATGTATGGACTAGTTCTCTGAGAGCTGAAGAGGCCCTGAGTGCTCGTGTTTATACTGCGTCCCCACAGGCTTTGTGTTCTCCGGCTATAAGATTCACACTTTGAAAACCGCACTCGTGGAACTTTACGTTTTTGAAGGTGAACACCAGTGAGGATCTCTTATGTTGCCATTGTGTTGCATTCCATAATGTGGTATTTTTACATTTCTAAGGCCATAATAACTTTATTAATGTTTTAAGTCGCTGTGAAAAGGCATTAATGGCCCATTTTATTTCCCTAATGTCCCCAATATATCTTTGTGAAATGGTATAAATGGCAAGGAAGGAAGCGCTGGAAGAAGCATTTAGAAAATCCTGCTTGAAATCCTTATTTTTTCTAGCTCAGCTTGGTTGTAAAATAGGGTTTGGTGTATAGATTTACACCACAACTGTGTGTGCATATAAATTTTGTCGAACTTGAGGCCCTTGTCTAGCGATCCCAGTGGTCAAAACAGCAATTAAACATCTAGAAGTATCTTTATTTGAACGTTTTCTGAGAAGAGTACCTTTCCTTTGTCTGTGAAAAATGCAGTTTTTCTCTGCTCGCCTCTCGAAGATTGGCGCTTTCCCTCGGCACAAGTTTGGTATTGTTTTAAACCGCAGCTTTACAACTTTGAGAAGCGAATTCTCTCTTATCAGAACCAATGAAATGTGACTTTCAAACTCATGCTGATGTAAACAAAGCAATCTTACTCACGCTGACTGACACATCCGAAGCGCACACTGCACGCAAAGACGCCTCTCAGATCCCGATATGCACACAGAATTACAGTATTTCGAAATATCTGTCTTGGCAAGTAGTCACGCAAACATTATCTGTTGTGTTTTCTTTTGTGTTTGGTTAACTGCTGGGGGAAAACATCTGATGTGTGACATTATATTACATCCGTGTGATACAGGTCTTAATATAAAAGCTGACTGTTTCATTAATATTAATTGAAACAATTGTGGTAAAAAAAGAAGTTGAATATATATTTTTCCTATTGATATTTGGTCAAATATATATATTTATGGTCACACTTTAGATTGGGGTCCAATTCTATATATAGTAATGTGCAAAAGTCTTAGGTCACCACCAGCTTTGTTGTTTTAGCAATGTTTTAATGGCCATCCATATTTATTTTTCGGCCTTAAAGGAAATATGTACACAAAATGTAAATAAATAAATAAAGATCAGAACAAAATGGCTACTTTAAGCAAAAATCAGTCTTTAGTGTGACCTCCTGGACTTCTTCCATTTTCTCAAAAATGAAACTTCTCATCAGATTTTGAATGTTTTCTTGTCCTTCCAGTCCTTTTCCATCTCATTTAGCTTTAAGAGAGCCGGTTCCTGCTTATTGCACTTATAAAAGTAGTTTTTGTTGTTGTTGTTTTTTTTAATACTGCATACAAATTTCCTGTATTTTCTGGTTACATTCTAATAAAGAGACTGAGAAATAATGATAACACTTTACAATAAGGTTCATTAGTTAACATGAACTAATAATGAGCTGCACTTATTTACTAATTTACTAATTACATTTACTAATACAATATTAAAATCTCGTTAACATTAGTTAATGCACTGTGAACTAACATGAACAAACAATTAACAGCTGTATGTTCATTAGCTAACATTAACGAAGATTAGTAAATGCAATAATAAGTGTATTGCTCATGGTTAGTTCATGTTAGTTAATACATTAACTTTTTAACTAATGAACCTTATATTAAAGTGTTACTGAAATAATTATATATGGTCATTATACTATTGCTAAAACAACATCTAAGACTTTTGCACAGTACTGAATATTTTAATCTGAATAAGCTATTTCACAAAACCGATAAACTATAAACTATAAAACCGGTTCAGAAGTTTCCGTGTTCTTGTTTCTTAATACTGTGTAGCATTACACAACCTTTTTCGCACGGTGATGGTTGTTCGTGAGTTGCTTTTTTGTCATCAGCCCACTATTCTTCTTCTTCTTCTTCTTCAAAAAAAGCTCCAAGTCCTGCACATTCTTTGGTTTCCCAGTATCTTCTGCATATTTGAACCCTTTCCAGAAGTGTCTGAATGATTTTGAGATCCGTCTTTTCACACCGAGGACAACTGAGGGACTCGCACGCACAGCTGAAGCTGCGAACATTCACTAACACTCAAGACGGGAAGAAGTATTAAAATGTTTTCGAATTTTTATAAACCGTACTACATTACTGTATGTTAGATGCTTATGCTTAAATGACAAAAAAACAGTTTGTCAATAAAAAAATGTATATTTTCTAAAAAAACATCTCTCGTTTTCCTGTGCAATTTTGCTTCATGATGAAGTGCATGTTGTTTTAAGGCCATTCAGATATTTTTACTGGAAAACGAGACAAAATACTGCTTAAGGAACTGATTTTTTGCACTGCGTCCATGGCTCTGTGTGTCTAAAAAGAAACCATATGTCACAGAGTGCACTCATAAGTGCTCCTGACGCATTTACTTGTAAAAGCAGTGGCTGTGTAGAGGTGCGATACACTCCTCTGATGGACTCTGCATGTATTAATGCTTTGTGGCATTAGACTGGCAGGTTTCCAGGGCTGCTCAATGAGGCAGCACTCAGTCTGCTGAGCTCTTTCTGCCTCACGTCACTCTGTTTATTCTTCCCTGCACTCCGGCTAACCAGCTGAGCTTCTGGAATACACTCGATCAGCTTCTATCTCTGTACTGTGTCCACAGTTACCGTGCCAGTCAATTCCTTAACATCCAACACGTAACCTTCCAACCCGAGAACCCATTTTGATGATTACCAAGAGCGTTTAATTCCACTGTCTGTGTGCACAGCCTTTGGGGAGCTAAATTGACCCAGTTTCTGTGCGAATCTACATTTAGACTTTCTCCGTGGGCTAAATCATCTATCCTTGATCTCACCCTAATAAACAAACAGTCGATATATATCATCCTTTGCTGTCCCTTGAATTAATAGTGCTTTTTAAACCACAAACATTTGGTTCTCGTATGTATGTATGTATGTCCTTTCCTTTTTCCCTTCCTACTCTAGCTTATGTTACTGAGCATTGTATGAAACTTGTATTGTGAGCACTTCCTGTGTCTATTTGCCTATTCATGAAGAATCGCTTGTTTGTATTCCTCACTTGTAAGTCGCTTTGGATAAAAGCGTCTGCTAAATGTAAATGTAAATGTGTGTGTGTGCGTGTCCTATACTGATAACTCATTATTTTTAAGTTACGGCTATTAATTGACAGGGTTGGGGAGTAACGAAATACAAGTAACTTAGTAACGTATTTAAAATACAAAATTTGAGTAACTGTATTTCATTACAGTTACATTTTAAATGGGTGGTAATCAGATTACAGTTACATCTGAAAAGTATTTTAGATTACCAAAGTGATTACTTTGAATTTTAATGTCATTTAAACATTAATGTAAACTTTACTGGATGATCTACGACTGTTTTCATGTTTTGTAATAGTTGTAACTTGTAATTGTAAAAAAGGTAATTGTGACTCTTTAATTCGACTTTTTTCATGGCAATTACGAGTTTGCATCTAATAATTCTGACTTTTTTTTTTCTGAAATACAAGATTTAAATTCTCAACTGCGTTTTATAAAATCAGAATTGGGAGATATACACTCATGATTGCAAGTTTTAAAGTCAGAATTATGTAAACTTATACGAATTTATAACTCAACTGCTTTCCTTGCGATTCTGACTTTTCTCAATATTGCGAGTTTATATCTCATAATTTTTTATATAAAAAAACTTTTGAGAAAAAAGTCAGAATTGTGAGATAAAAACTCTAAATTACCTTTTTTGTGTGTGGTACATACTTTTAATATTCCAAAGTATACTAAAATATTTAGATTAAGTTACAAAACTTGGGTAAATGCAAACAATAAAATGCAAGTAATCGTATAGTCACACATAGTTAGGGTAGCAAAAAATGCTTATCTTTTAAAAGGGTAGAGAGAATGCTTCTAACATCTTTTGTTGTTGACTTAAAAGACCATTTCTGTGCTAATTCGTCTCTCACTTGACCGATCGCAAGATAAACTGATTTGCATCTTCACTTCCTTGAAAATCATTTACAAAACTGTGCAAGGTTTGAAAAAAACACTAGATCTGCCCATTGATTCATTCAATGGCATATAACATGATTATTAAAATTAATTGCATATTTTTGCTGAGAAAAGCCACCAAATGAAGACACTATTGTGGCAGAAAGAACTCACGCGCGGTGAGATTAGTGTGCACAATCGTCTGAATTAAATGCACACAGAAAGCCGTTTCTCAGACAAGTCTTGCGCTAGAACGGACATTCACATAAAAATTGTCAACATGCCTTTCCTGGCAAGTATTCTAGCAAACATAGGTTATGTCTTGAGTGAACGTAAAACTTCAGTGCATGTGAATCAGTATTTTGGATCCGTGCACGATGTCTTAAAGTGACGGTAGCCTAATATTCTTGCTGACTTTAATAATGATTAATCTTTCTTTAATTTATTCAGTGAAGATTATATGCAATGTTACTTCAAATATGATTACTTTATTTAATTTCTGCACCTGAAAACTACTGTTAGATACCTAAAAACTTGAAAAGTACTGATTATTTTATTTGTATCTTTGCTCTGGTGCTTGTAGTTTGATTATTTGTTCTTTGTTTCTTCATTTTTATTTTTTTTTGACAGTAGTCAAACACAGTACTTACCGAATCGTACCAAAACCGTGATGAAACTGAACCGTGAAACTGTTACACCCCTAGTGTATGTACACATGCAAAAAGACATTTGTTTTGTATGTGTGTCTGTTTTTCACACGTTTTTCAGTATATTAAACTGAAATTTAGAAGACTGAGAGTTTAGAAACTAGAAGACTTCAGAATTTAGAAAACTGAGAAATTAGAAACCAAAAGTTCAATGTTGCAGTAATAAGTCTCAATGTTACATATAGAAAAGATTAACTTTTTAATATGGTTGAACTTTTTTAATATGGTTGATATCTGGCTTTAAAAAGGTAAAACACATATGGCTAATACCAATAATGTGCATCCCCAAATCATTGTATTCTTATGTTTAAAAAAATCACTATTTACTGCAAAATTTAAATATGAAATCAGCCATCACTGTCAGTTTTTCGCTGTGATTCGGTGTGGTCTTATTGAAAGTGCCTTCTCAAATACACTCCTGAAAGACAAGAATCCACATGCAAAAATACTACTTAACACGGCTAACGTAGAACTGCTTTTTGAGAAGCTTTTAAGCCCATTACTTTCCGCTTTCCATGTATAGAGAGAAAAATTGCAGAGCAGAAGCGGTGTCACTCGCGGTTTCAGATTTTGGACCCAGCGTGTATTGGCGCTACATTAATCATAAAAAAAAAAACCTTATCTGTCGACTAATTTTAATCCTACACGTCTCGTGTTAGTAAAACCTAACCGCATCGTATGAGTCATTTCCTGCTGGATTGAAATTGTTAACCCTAAATGTTTTAATATATGTCGTGACAACCAACCGTTTATCAGTGTTCCTCCCCCACTGCCAGGTAATATAGTTGAGTGTGTGTGTGTATGTGTGTGTGTGTGTGTGTGTGTGTGTGTTCACTCTTTGGCTCTCATGCTTAAATAGAAGCACAACCATGGCGGCGAGTGCAACCAGTGCTTAGCCTCTGCAGGGAGATGTCAGGCAGAGCAAGCCAGCTGAGCGCAAGCCCTGGATACGGTCAGAGAGAGAGAGAGAGTGTGTGTGTGTGTGTGTGTGTGTGTGTGTGTGTGTATGAGGGGGTAGTGCAGCTCAATTTCCATTTTTATTAACAATCCTGTTACCTCTGTCAGGGAGACGGATGGACGGGAGCTGGTGGATCAATGTCACTCTCCCTCCAGCATGCCAAAGAGCCAGCACAAGCACACCATTAACTGCTTCCTGTCCTACCTCTGTGCTCAGCCCACAAGGAAGAGCTATAAATACTGCTTATGTTACCTTTCTCAAGGTCTTATCAAAGGTGCAATAGTCTTTAACAGGCACTACAATGCAATTTCTTGCCATTACACTGCAGGTAATTGATTGTTCAAGTGCTTACTGTTAACTTAATTAATGGCGGCGTTTAAGACGAGTAGAACTATGGCTATTGCTTATACAGGCGATTGTTTAAATCAAAGTGTTAAACTTTGTTGCATAAACTAATTCTGTTTGTGGTACGGACATGATTTTTGCTGAGAAAAGCCTCCAAATGAAGATAGTTCAAAGACACCGACAAGTAAAGCACTGACTTGACAATGTAAATATTGAAAACACAGTATAAACTACCCAGAACATCCAAGGAACCAAATTGCAATGTGCTAAAATCCACTCAGAACGCTCTAGCAAATCTATAGGAACTAGGGCTGTGAATTGAATGTGCTAATTTGATTAATTACGAGAAAAAAAATAGCTTTTTTACGCATTTAACGCTCTTCCCCCGCCCCCAGACCTACATAGGTCATCTGACATTTCATAGTTGACTGATGATGAATATGATGCAGGGAAACATCTCACTGTGTGATATAGCCTCTAGAATGCAGTTAGAATGTCTATAAAATGAAAGGCGATTGATTTTTTTTATTTTTATTATTATTATTTTTCAAGGGTATGACAGCACTGCTAAGATCAGTACGTTCATTGCTAAATTCAAACGTGCTTTGGCTGGCGCTGAGCCAGAGGTTGACGCGCTCAGTCAGTGTTTTTCTTATCAAAGCTGTGTTTTCAATAAAGTTTATTTTAAGTTTCACACATTTAAATAGACGTTAAATAGGCTACTAGCCAAAAATACATCTTGTTAAATATACACTGATGTTAATGGAAAGCGATAATAATAGGCTGTTTCTTCAATCCATTGTGTAGTTAATACACAAAGACGCACGCTATAGATCAATTGGCATAATTTAAACAACAAAACACATTCAAATATTTGACAGTAGCTGCCGATTTATGTTTCTGCCGGTTGGTGCGCACACTCCGTAACAGAGCGCATACATGTAATATCTGAGCAGAGTAGAGCCGTGAACAGTGAGCCGTTTTTATTGATTAAAATGAATGGAGAATATCTCATATTTTTCCATGGGTGCTCAGCGTCGATATAGCCTATAGTTCATGTTAACAAGTTTGTGAATATTTTGAATAAAAAAGGAAAAACAAAATAAAAGTGATGCATCTGATATACAGTGCTATTTTGCCAGCGTGATGCGTTGCCCCCATCGTTAATAATAAATGTGCACGTATTGTGAATTAATTTAATAAAGTTCTTGGTAGCCTTCAGTAAATTAACTTCTCTAAGAAAATGATTCATAAAACATCAGTTTGCCATATATTTACTTTCAATTTTATATTTCCATATTGATTTAAAAAAAAAATTTCAAGATATAAATCAAGATATTCACTCAAAAATTAAAATTCAGTCGTCATTTACTCAACCTCACGGTCCAAAAGTTTGTGTAATAAATTCTATTTTGAATCGGATAAAATATTTATTTCTGAATCCACTTTTAGTAATGTCAATTTGATGCTTTACACAATAATGACTTCAAATTATATTTTGGGGATAATTTCTAATTTAATTTGGATGTATGAAAATTTTGAAATGAATTAGATGAATTAATTGACACATCATGTAATTAATTAGATTAAAAATTTTAATCACTTTCCAGCCCTAATAGGAACACATTAAAGTCACAAAGAAATGGCAAAAGCTCAGATCTTTTCCTCCCTGTTGTGATGTACATCCAAGGTTCAGTCCATCTGTTGATTGAGTCGAGGCAGATCTGAATACGAGATTGCAGTCGATTGTAACAAAAAACGTTTAAGTGAACTAAATTATCAATGATCAAACATTTTTCGAGTGAATATAAAAATTTAGTTTATTAACTTCATGTGCAAAATCTATGCAGTTATTCTGCTTATTTTTTTTACTATCGTTTTTCATTCTTAACAGAAATTACTGCAGGAAGATGAACAGTTGGAGAAGTGTTCAGAAAACCTCTCCTGCTGGGTTTTGATTTGTGACTCACTTACGCCAACAAGAAGAGGGACTCCTAGTAGTTAGTGGGGATGATTTCTCCCAGAGAGCCATTCACTCTGTCTCAAACTGTAACCGAGGAACAAACCGTGATGGATTTTGCATGCATGATGATGGATTTATATCCATGTGTTTTTTAGAGGCTGTGTCTGTGTGCGTGCTGGCGTGTATCTCACGAGACTGGTACAGGAGTGTCTGCTGATGAATGCTGAGCTTGACAACTCTCACTGTGATGGTGGGGAAAGGTTTGGATCCCTTCCCTGCTGAAAAGACCAGCTCCATGGAGGGGCCTGACGATCAACCCATCCCCCCACAACTGTATGACCCGTCTTAAAAGAGTCCTTACTTGCTAGCTGTAGCCTGACATGGTTGGTGTCCCAGTTTCTTAATGGGTTAGTTCACCCAAAAATGAAATTTCTGTCATTAAATCACTCACCCTCATGTCGTTCCAAACCAGTAAGACCTCCGTTCATCTTCGGAACTCAAATTAAGATATTTTTGATGAAATCTAAGAGTGTTTTTTTTTTTTTTGTTATCCTCTATTGAAAGCAACGTAATTGCCGTCATTCATGGTCCAGAAAAGTAGTAAAGATCCTTAAAAATGTGACTATAATATTTCAACCTCAATGTTATGAAGCGACGAGAAGACTTTTTGTGTGCAAAACAACAACTTTTTTTCAACAAATTCGTCCCACCCCTGCCATTCTCATACGCTTTTTACATTTCATTTTTGGGTGAACTAACCCTAACTAGCTTAACCACCTAGATATCCATAGTTAACTAGCAGTGTAAACCTGAATGAGTTGGCAAAAACCTCAAAAATGTTGAGGTGATCAGTTAATTTTTTAAGAAATCCAATGTTTAAGTAAGCAAAAGTGGCAGATTTATATTTTTTAAAGATTTTAAGTGCTCTTAACTTGAAATTTTTAAGTTAATTCTTACATTTAACTTAAAATTATCATGTAATCTCAATTTTTATATTTTTAGTAGTGAAAATTTAGCTAGCTATAATTAGGTAATTCAGCAAAAGCTAATGGGTAACAATGCATTGATAACATTAGCATAGCAATTGCTGGAAGAGTGTGGCATTTAACATAGACCTGTTCTCAAACTCGTCACCATGATAGTAACCCCCATAAAACTCTACATAACAGAAACTCTGGGCTAGCAAAGCATGAAACAGTACTAAATCCTCCACTTATCTTGCTCAAAAATAACATTGTATCACAAGTAATTTTAGCATTTATTATCCCTTTCGAGCGTCATGGCAAAGCATGCTGGGAATTGGAAATCCCACCCCAGTTTCAAGTAAATTTAAGTTTGTCTAACTTAAAAGAAACAAGTTCATAAAACTCCAAACAATGAAACAATTCAGATTACTTAAAATGTGTCCGTTCCGTGAACTCAAAAGAAAAAGAAAGTTCTAAATACTCATAAAAGTTCATTTGATTGAACTAATTTGTGTTTGAGCAGCTTTACCACCACCAAACCAGAATAAACCAACCAGGACCAGCATGGAAATGAATACTTGTCTAAGCTTGTCTTTTCAACAGGGTAAACCCCCGCTTCACTTCCTGCACACAAGACACTTTTGACCTTAGTCTGGGTGGAGGCCGTATTTGATTTTAAGCAAGTGACACCAAAGCTGTTAGGCATAGTACAGTTGCGTACCTTGATGTCAATCAGTATAAAAATAACTGCAGAATAAAAAAATCTCAGGATAACATGGACCAATTTATTGAACATCCATCTCTCACAGTCTCACGTCAAATGAAATATTAATCCATCCACGCTGATGTACAGTAAAGTATGTGCAGTGTTTGATTTTGTCCGTGTCATAATATTAATTTGTTCTCTTTTAGTCTAGCTCTGTACCAGCCCACACACATACACGCATCTCCATTTGCCCTTGCAGCAGGGAAGGTTCAACTCGCCCTCCCCCCAGAGAGCAGCTTTGCACTTGAGCTGACCGTTAAACATGCTTTGGTGGGTTGCCATAGGAGGGCCGAGCACAAAGGCACTGGTCCTGACCTCCGAGCGGCTGTTAGCAGGGCTCCTGCGGTCTCTGGGAGAGAAAGAGAGGCGCCAACATCTAGCTTAAAGATTCTCAGGAAGCTGTCAGTACTGACACATTTCTCCCTCTTCACTGCTACACATGCAAATCTCAGTGCCTCGAAAAAAAAAAAAAAACAGAGCACCAGATCAGCCTCAATTTATTCCCCCCTTCTGTTTCTCTCTCCTTCTTTCTCTCATCCGCTTTCTTTTTGCCGCTGCTCTACTAATGGAGATTTTCTTGCCCTGCCTCCCCCTCACAGGAGAGAAGTGGAACAGAGAGCTCAGCAGTGTTTGAGTGTGGGGGAGCGGTCATGTACTCAAGTGTTTCTCATTAATGAATGATAATGGAGCCATCATATCTCATGTAAAGAGCTCTGTGACTAATTGTGCTACACTGTTTGCTGGGAGGATCTGCCTGATCTCTCTTCAGAAGGCTTTAGTGATTCACCATCAACATATATGTGAGATTTTCTCACCTGGATTTAGTACTGACTCACTGTTTTGCAAGATCGTTCTATACAGAGACCAGCTGGCCGTGTTTCAGTTGGAGCTGTAAAACCAGTCTGTTATAGCACTTTCATGGTTTTGGTCATTGTTAGAGCTGCATGAGAATCACAATTTTTTTGGTTTCAAATAGAGGTCCCGATTCTCCCACGAATCTGAATACTAAACAAAATAACATGAGGACACAGCAGGACAGTTAATGTGATGGTTAACATGGAAAACATGGTTTTATGTACATGTAAGACGTCACATTGCATTATATGGTAATGTGTTTTTGAGATCTTATTATATTAATGGCATGTTTTTTAATGAAGGTCTAACAGTAGTGAATCATTTATATTGTAGACATGCTATCATAATACTATAGTATTCTTTGATACCTTTTGATACTATCCAACATTTTGGATGTTATGTACATTATCTGGGTATATTCTGCTAATGATGTCTACATTGCTCTGTGGAGCGGATGGTTGTGACTGAGAATGAGTTTAGTTGTGGCTCCAGCAGTAGCCCTGGATCTGTGCTTAGCCCCAGGCTCTTGAGCTGACAGAGAGGGGAGGTGATTAATTGCCTTGGAGGGAACAGTTGCAGGAATTATTAATGGCTGCAGGATTAATCTGTTTTCTCTGGTTTGCCCATTAGTATGGGCGACCCTGGTGGCTGGAAGATTTTTTTCTTCTAGTCTGGAGCTCCCTGGCAGCTAGTAGGGTGGAACTCTGTCTTTCTTTTCATCAGTCTCTTTTCTTTGTCTTTCTCTTCATGTGTCTGAAAAATTCCCATCCTCAGCTGGCTATTTCGGCAAACTCCAAACTCTGTGTGGCAGGTGGAATTGATTAATGTCACAGCATATTAGGGAAAGTGTTGTAAACACAGTGGGTCCCTGTTGCAACAGTTCAAGCACTGCAGTTTCCTCTGCATACCTGTCCTGGTCTGTGTGTCTGGGTTTGCATCTAAAATGGGAAAATGCATTGGGTTTTTATGGAACATGTTCAGCCTCATGCCCAGGCCTCCATAGGCAGAGGTGGTGGGACTCGAGCTACATGACTTGTGACGTGCTTGACTAAATGAAGAAAATTCGACTTGAGAACCAATGACTCAAAACTCCACTTAGACTTGAACTGCATGTCTCATCGATGACTTTATATTACCCTATTAGGAATTTCTGAATTATGACTATATATTTATAATATATAGTTAAGCAATATTTCCAGAATTTCAGTACAATTGCAAATGTGATTGTTTTATACAACAGTTCAATAAACAAGATAAGTTAATATTAAGTTAAATTTTATACATAATAGTGGTAATATTGTCTGTTCTCCAATGTAAAATGTTCCAAACAAGGCCACAGCAAAAGAGTAATGCATCTCTGAGCAACACACAGTGTTGTTTTGTGAATGAAAACAGCATTTTGAACGGATCGGTTCATTGATTCAGTGATGAACAGTCAATTTAAGGGGGGCCATAAAGGGTTAGTTCACCCAAAAATGAAAATTCTGTGATTTAATCCTCACCCTCATGTCGTTCTACACCTGTAAGACCTTCGTTCATCTTCAGAACACAAATTAAGATCTTTTTGATGAAATCTGATGGCTCAGTGAGGCCTCTATTGACAGCAAAATAATTAACACTTTCAGATGCCCAGAAAGCTACTAAAGAAATATTTAACACTTAGTTCATGTGAGTACAGTGATTCAAACGTAATGTTATGAAGCGAAAAGAATACTTTTTGTGCTCCCCAAAAAAAAAAAAAACGACTTTATTCAACAATATCTAGTGATGGGCGATTTAAAAACACTGCTTCATTAATCTTCGAAACTTTACGAATCTTTTGTTTCAAATCAGTGGTTCAAAGTCACCTGATTTCAGTAAATGAGGCTTGGTTACTTTATAAGTCTTTCGAAACGTTTAGAATGGTTCACTTGACTTTGGGAGTTTGATACACGCTACGAACCACTGATTCAATTCTGAACCACTGATTCGAAACAAAAGATTCGTAAAGCTTCGAAGCGTCATTTCTGAAGTTTGAAACTGCTGGCCAAAGTAAACTTTTCAGAAAAGACTTCCGAACTACCATTGGTCGGTGGCGATTACATAATAGTTAGGTGTTTTCTGCGGCTCTACCTTTTTTGATATGAAAATCTCCTTCGGTTCATTTCTGATGTTCAGTCCATTGAGGTCAGATGCAAGTAAAACATGAACACACTAGAGAGTTGCTTTATAGTAGAAATTGAAGTTGTAACTAATTGATGTTTTTTCCTGTTTAATACTGTAAAGCTGCTTACTTTTAAACAATCTATTGTATAAAGCGTTATATAAAAATTACAGTGGCGAAATTCAGAGTTCATGCAAACACATCTGCATGATCAGATGTTTTCTTAACTGCGGTTTTCTCCACACTGTTATTTTTGGTGTGTTTATTTTGTAGCGCACAACACATATTTACATATTCATCTAACAGCTTTATTAAAACTACACTTGTTTCTGTTATTTGGTACTGTGACTTGACTTAATCCTTAGCAAGACTTGAGTCACCTGACTTTTTTTCTTGAGGAAAGCAACTGCTTTGACTTACCATCGTGTTCTTTGATACATTGGAGTCCCATTCATAAACACCAATGTGTTTCTTGATTATATCGCTTTAAAAGGGAAGCAAGTACAAGAACAACAAAGGGCCTAAGACAAAACCATGTGGAACTCCAAACTTTTCCCTGTGATGAAAACATAATAAGGCTGTAACAGTACTTATGCTTAATTAATCATGTTTTTTTAAATAGATATTTTGTCTATAATACTCTCTATTAGCACTTGATGAATGAAGTGCCTAGATTCCATGTGGACCTAATCATCAGTAGAGTAAATTCCATACGATTAAACCAGCTGAGAGTCTCTTCCAGGAGACTTGTGTGCAATGAATTTACTACATTGAGGGAGCTGTCTGTGAGCATTCATGACATGCTCTGATCATTAAGGTACTTAGAGTTAGATTGGAAATACGAGCTGGATTTCCCCAGACTGCGTTGTGATTCTCCCTTGGCACTGCTGTGCGTTATCCATGATTGAATCCCTCAGAGTTTGTCAGTTCCTGCTGTGAAAAGTGATTTGTTTTATTAGGCTGTGACTGGACTCAATATCACAAATGAAACATCAAAACAAAGACTGTCTATCTTTATTACATTATTATTTCTAGTCATTCATTCAAGCTCATCTTAACTCATTAACATGGATAATACCTCTAGAGCTAGATCAACAACGCTCCAGCTGTCTGTGTTTATTACCCCCACCGAGTGCATGTGTTGATGTCCCTCCTCCCACCCTTCACTGCCCATGGCTACAAGACAAACAGCCTTTTCAGGAACCGGTATGATTGAACACAACAAAAACAAGAGAATATTTTCTCCTGTACAGTTCCTTGGGGATCTCCAACAATGAAATCCATCCTGAACATTTATAATACTATTATATTTCTGGCACTTCTTTGGACAAGTGTGGAACATTATAAGTGCAAGAGATTAAAGAGATGAAAATTCTGTGTACTAGAAAGAAATTATTGGTCATCCAGGAATCACACCCTTAATACACTCTGACTATCTGATATTTCATGTAGCTGGAGAAATTATAAAACTTTAAGTGTTTAGTTAATTTTATCAGCATCACAGTAAAAGCTAATGTCATGTTTTCTCATAATATCATCTAAAGGGAATGTGTTCAAGGAGAATAACAAAGGGCCAGAGACAGAGCCTTGTGGCACCTCATACTTAACTTACAGTACATTGATTATATTATTGATCTGCCTGCATTATATGAGAACTGAACTGAGCTGGACAATGACATCACTGTTTTCTCCAGAGCTGCTGTATAGATAAATGAACAACGTTAATAACTTTTTTAGATAAACGAATCGACACTGAACTTACTTAAGCTGGACAGTGACAGAGCTGCTGTACAGCCAAAACTAAATTTGTTGCATTATTTTCACTGGAAAGCTGCATTGAAACAATCTGTATTGTTTAAAGTGCTAAATAAATAAAGGTGAGTTGACTTAATTATGATTAAATAACAATTAAAATGTCAGTCTTGTTTCTCACGCAAAACTATTATATGACTTTGAATAGAAATTAAAATATAGTGCACAATATAAGTTGTGCAGACCACTTAATGGTATTGTTTTGTCCTTTTTGAAGCTTTTGTTGTATGGAAAAGAACAATCAGATTGGACATCCTGCTAGATGACTGCTAGATTTTTATTTTTAGGAATATTGTTCCCGGTTACATTTTACTTGCAAATTTAAAAAAAAAAAAAATCTACCCTTAAGTTTCCAACAGTTATAGTTCTTCGAATGAGCACAGGGTAGTTCTATGTGTGTGTGTGTGCTTGTTTTTATTTTACCTAGACTATATGCAGTCCTGCGAGAAGGGAAGATTACATAAATTCTGCAGTTCAGTACTTGATCTGAGCGTAGGTAGTTGGAGAAAAGCCAGATGTGCTAGATGATGGAGTTCCAGCATTGCTCCGTACCCACTGTACCTATTATTGGGCTGGCTTCCTTGCTGCAGTATGGGTAATAAACTGCTTCACAGCAGCCCCCAAGTAGAGCAATCAATGGGAAATTATCTTGCCAGATCGATGTCTAGGCTCTTAGAAGTTGCATCACCAGCCAATGCAGAATACTGGGACTCAGCAGCTCTAGGCGACCATTGGCTAAAGAAGTGCATCTCCATTAGATTGCGTTTGTGCTGTGATGTTTCTTTGTAGTTATATAGGCTTTGTTATGTTTAGATCACTCTTAAATTAAGGTTTTGATTTAAAATGATTGTGGAACATATTGATTTCAAATATGAAAAAAACTCTTTCTCTTTGTTGTTGACCCACTATGTGACTGTATGCTTTGAAATAGCATTCAAATACATGCTCTGAAAGATTGTTTACAGGCTTTTGCTTTCTTAGAGTCCAGGTTTAATAGAACGAGACGAACAACATCTGATAAGCTGGCTTTAGCATAGGTTGTGTTCCGTGACTCAAATTTTGGTCCGGTAACAGATTTCATCAGTATGAGCTTCTTGAAGTGAGACAGATTTTACAGTCATTGCAGGTTGACAGATGCGACCGCTGTACATCTTGTGCTGAATGCTGCCAACTGATCTGAAAAAAGTCGCCAGCTAAGATCAAGGGGTGGAATTGAGTGCCTTTGCTTTCCCACAGAATAGAGATGATGATGCCAGCCAGATCAGCATCATCTCTTTTGCTATCGATTGAGTGGCTCCAGTTTCAGAATTGAAGACTGTTGAGAGCCCCGTACAGCTCTTGGCTACAATAATGCAGCATTAGGAATCGCAGAATCTCAGCCCTGAAGAATCTGACAGAACAACCGACTCTAGCACAAGATATTAGCCTGAAATTGAGATTTCTTGAGCATTTGCAGTTCTTGAAGATTAACTCTATGCAACTCAAATACTGGATATGTATTAACTGGATATGTTATAGGATTAGTTCACTTCAGAATAAAAAATTCCTGATAATTTACTCTCCCCCATGTCATCCAAGATTAGGGCTGCACGATTTAAGCTCATGATACGAAAAATAACATTGAACTTGAACCCGTTTAACGCTTGAACATGATTCTTAGTGCGATTATGAAATCGCAAAGGTTGCGATTTTTTTTATTTTATTTTATTATTTTTTTTATGCCCCAGAGCGCCCTCTGGCTTTCAGATGCAAAGCATATTTCTGTCTAAACATAAGTTTTATGTAATTTAATTACATAGCAATTTTCCATCCATTTGGATGACATAGTTTTAACATAAACAAACTAATAAACTTAATGTGATTCATATTTGTCAGTCATATGTAAATGAAATAGGTAAGATTTATGTAATAGTTGAGTATATGAATAGTGAGAGATTAAATGTCTTTTATCTTCAGTTGATTTCATCGAAGGCTGTGAAGTCAGTTGTAGTTCTTGTGTTTCTCTGTCCTTCAGTGATTCTGCTTGTTAACAGCAGGTGTTCATCATTAATGCTCTATCATCACTTAATGATCTCATTAACTCTGACTCTGCTTCAATGGTACTTTAACTCAGTAGTGCACACACACATGACCACTAAACAGTGTTAATTAACCTGGGCATTTTTCTGTGAACTATTACATAAATATTACCTATTTCATTTACGTATGACTGATAAATATGAATCATATTAAGTTTATTAGTTTGTTCATGTTAAAACTATGTAATCCAAATGGATGGAAAATTGCTATGTAATTAAATGACATAAAATTTATGTTTAGACTGAAATATTTTTTTGAGTGTGGAGAAGTATTTACTACTGATCACAGAACCGTACAGCTCTGACAAGCTGCGCATTAAATAATTTCAGCCTTTGCCAAATCGCGTGCGATTTAAACACAATAATTTTATGTCTTTCTTTCTTCAGTCGAAAAGAAATTATGGTTTTTGATGAAAACATTCCAGGATTTTTCAGCCGCTACAAACGGGTTGAAGGTTTAAATTGCAGTTTCAGTGCAGCTTCAAAGGGCTCTACAGACGAGGAATAAGTGTCTTGTCTTGCGGAACAATTGGTCATTTTCTTAAAAAAAACAAAAACAATTACATACTTTTTAACCACAAACACTAGTCTTGCACTGGAATGCGCCACACATTACGTTGGAAAGGTCACGCGTGAAGTAGCGCGGTAGGGTGAAAAACTTTGAAAACACTGGATCAGTACTTCCGCCTACGTCACGCATGTCCTTTCCAGTGTGATTACGTAATGCACATTGCAGAGCAGTGCAAGACAAGCATTTGTGGTTTAAAAGTTTTTAGAAAATGACCGATCGTTTCACTAGATAAGGCCCTTATTCCTCGTCTGGGATCATGTAGAGCCCTTTGAAGCTGCATTGACACTGACATTTGGACCGTCAACCCGTTGGTAGCCATTGAAGTCCACTATATGGAGGAAAATCCTGGAATGTTTTCCTCAAAAACCTAAATTTCTTTTCAACTGAAGAAAAAACATCTTGGATGACTTGGGGGTGAGAAAATTTAATTATCTGAAATTATCAGAAAATTTGAAGATTATTTCATATTATTTATTTTTTTTCTCGATGCAGTTAACGCTGGAGTGTTGCGCATCAGAAAGAAAATAAGAGCTCTCTGAACTGGTTGCTAAATGCTAGCTGGTTGTGAGTCAGTATTCTCAGAATTTCTTGCACTTCACATTCAACAGATGGTCGATTCTGTGACTGTATCGTCTAGATTTAAACCCGTCCCTGAGTAATGATGTGTTAGTGTGACATTTACAGCACTGCAATCCCTCTATGTACGATGAGAGAGTGTGAAAAAGGTGTTGGAAGTGTGAATGTGTGTGTAAACAGATTCATAAATTCTCTCTTCCTGATCCCAGCCCTCAGCTCAGCAGGGCAGCTTTTCGTTGTTTGACAGGGAGCTTTGAAAAGGTCACTGGGACTTGAATCGCCATTAACCTCCCCCCCTCCCCATTCTCTCACACAGGGAAACTGGAGAGCCAGAGTCACCAAAGTGCCAAGAAGTGTTTAATGCAGCCGGCGTGACCTGAACAAAGCCGTGGCGGTCAAGAGACGAGGAACAGAGAAGCCTCGCGTCGGCCGTGTGATGCTACAGCGGGAATCTCCACGTCGCGTAGCTGTGACATCAGTACGGCAAATGCACAACCATTCCCTGATTGAATGTTATTGCTTTTTCTGCAATAAAAGGCTGAAGGACTACTTGTGTATCTGTTCTTTAATGCATTGTAAGATGTAATATATTTGTCATAGTTCTGCGTATAATGCTGCCGTATAATTAACCAGCTCCCTTTTAATCTCAACTGGATTTCCAGTTCATAAAGCCGACGGTCTGAACCAGAACCGGTTGGCTGAGCATGGAATTTTCTGCTTACTAAAGAGGCAATTGTGCTGGAGAGCTCATATTGGAGCTGCTCTTGTTATTGGGCCACAAAGCCTCTCAGGTTTTGGGCCTGCTGCTCTCAAAGTGATTGAGTGGCCTCTTTGTGACACAGGCATCCCTGCACCAGAAAGAGCAAATGACTGGCTCCATTAACGGTAGATTGCATGATGGGAATTGCATTCAAGTAGCCATGGAGCAGATATTTCCCTCTTCTTGTGCAAAACGGGACATCGGTTCTTCTGTACGTTTCAACACCGGGAAATACATCAACGTGATAAGTGGTTAGACAGCATCTGCGCTCTGGTGAATGGAGAACCTGTTCTGGGATTGCTTCCTTTTTATTTTAGTTCATATATCATGTGAATCATTTTGGGTCATTCGCACAAATTCTTTTAAAAAGAAAAAAAGCTGGTAATGCGTCCAATTCTCACTATTAACTATGACTTTTGCCTCAATAAACTCATAATTACTGATTATTAATAGTTAGAGGGTAGTTGTTAGGTTATGGGATGTAGAATCTGGTCATATGATATATAATATGTGCTTTATAAGTACTAATAAACAGCTGATATATTAGTAATAAGCAACTAGTTAATACAATGTAAAAAAGAATTGTTGGTTTAACTCAAAAAAGTAAGATACCTGGTTGCCTTAAAATTGAGTTCATTGAAATTGAAAATTTGAGTTAATACAAACAAACTCAAAATATTATGTTATCTGAACCACATTAACTATTGAAAAAAAATATTGTAACAAATCATGAAAATACATTTTTACAGTGAAGTGAAAATTGGACTCCAAACTAAAAAGTAATTTTCCCACCAAATTCCCATTCCTGTAATGCGGAAAAAGATGATTAACCATGATTTTTATTTAAATGTATTTCTTCTCATTAAAATAATAAAATTATATAAAATATTTTTATTTTGTATTTATATTGTATTTTTATTTTCTATTATTTTTTAAATATTTTATTAAAATATTTATTGTTTATATTTTGTATTACATAAATGCAAATTCTTATTTTATATTTCACCTTTACAGTACAAACAATTGAGAAAGGAAGAAATGTGCTTAATCGTCATGAAAAATGTTACATTATATATATATATATATATATATTTATAAAACAAATCATAAAAATACATTTTTACAGTGAAGTGAAAATTGGACTCCAAACTAAAAAGTAATTTTCCCACCAAATTCCCATTCCTGTAATGCGGAAAAAGATGATTAACCATGATTTTTATTTAAATGTATTTCTTCTCATTAAAATAATAAAATTATATAAAATATTTTTATTTTGCATTTATATTGTATTTTTATTTTCTATTATTTTTTTCTATTTATTTTAAAATATTTATTGTTTATATTTTGTATTACAGAAATGCAAATTCTTATTTTATATTTCACCTTTACAGTACAAACAATTGAGAAAGGAGGAAATGTGCTTAATCGTCATGAAAAATGTCACATTATATATATATATATATATATATATTTCAAGCTGAAATATGAAGTTAATAATATCCACCCTTTTACAGCAGGTCAGTCACTTTGCTTATTTTTTTCCCATCATATTGTGATGTGCAATTAATTGTGCAAAATACTGTTTTGAGATTGAACCTTTTGAAAAGCCTCCCTTGCCTGAAGCCGGAGAGCAGCTAATCAAACTCGCTCATCTCAACCAGCGATGGGGTGCTGGGGCACTTCTTTGTGCCAAAGTACAAAAGACGTTTTCTCGGGGAGCGCTGAAGAACTTCCAAAATTCAGTTTCACAGAGTTTAGATCTTGGGTGGGCTTCGATGCGTGGGATTTATAAATGAAAAATGCTTCTCAATAAAACATTATTATGGAGTATTCAAACAAATTTCCTGCGTTTGTTTAAACAAACAGTATGAGCTATTAAAAGCGTGAAGGAGCTAATTATCTTATGAAAAGCTTATGTTTTTGCATTTGAATGAGGGGGCATTTTAAAAGAGGCTTAGGTTGTAGAAGGAATGTCAGCAGCAGGTCTTCCTGTTCTCAGTCAGCACTTTCCTTGCAGGCCTTTCCTTCTCTCACCACTGTTTGACAGGCCTCAGTCTGTTAACCCCGAATAAAAGAAAGTGCAAATGAGCATACCTGTGGCTACAGACACGACGCTGCCACCCAGAAATAGAGTGAAAAATCTGACGAAACCACGAGCTGCTGGTTTGTTATCAGCAACTAGGATTGTTTGGAGGAGCTTTCCAGTGTTCAAGAGCTTTGGAAGAGTAATAGCCTACCCACACATCAACAAATAGCATTTGTGCATTATCAGGACATTTTTGAGTGTTAAAAATGCACAGGGTGTTCGCTATATTAACGCAGAAACTAATTTGTCGGAGCTTTCAGTCGTGTCAAAAGCAATGTTGTTGCTGTCAGTCATCAAGTGCTAACTGAAACTCAAAACATTACATAGAAATCATGTTCTCACCAGCAATCTTACTGTTGTACCAAATGTCAAGTGTCTGATCATTTAACTCCTCCTCTTTTAAAGGGTTAGTTCACCCAAAAATGATCATTCAGTCATTAATTCCTCACCCTCGTGTCGTTCTACACCTTTAAGACCTTCGTTCATCTTCAGAACACAAATGAAGATATTTTTGATGAAATCTGAAAGCTTTCTGACTTCCTTATAGACCGCAAATGTCGTTTCAAACCTGTATGATCTTTCTCCTTCCCTGGAAAAGAACATTTTGCACAATGTTCATGCTGCTCATACATATCAACTGTTTCAATCCACCTATTTTTATGCAAATTTGGAGATGGAAAAGCATGGAGCATAAAAAAACGTACGTGCTCAATTGAAGCGGATAATTTTTTTATCGATAAGAGGATCCATTTACCGACTAATCCTCCTGGGAAGTTCGTATTTACGAGGTGGGTAGTCATGTTCATGACGGCAGATGCGTTCAAGTCTCTTTCGTCGGAGTAAGATGGCGGTGTTCCTTCTCTTAAAGCTGCAATATGTAATTTTTTTTGCAGTAAAAAAATACAAACAACACTAGGCCAGTGTTATATATTTTGTTCGGTTGAGTACTTACAATATCCCAAATGTTTCCAACTATTTGTAAATCGTGAGAAAATTGCTACTTTAACCAAGTATATACGTCATATATCCACGTTACCCTCGGTTTCCGATTTTATTTTACATAAACCATGGAAACACCAAAGACGCTTTAAAATATTACATATTTTATTAGACAAGGGAACATCTGTTTTGATACTTTTATTGACAGAAAACTAATCATTGCTATATAGCTCAACACGTTTAGTATTATTATTTAAATCTAATTTTCTGATATTTTGCGAGTACCATGCCTCAGAGAAAAACACTTTTGTCAAGTAGCGTTAGCTAACATAGCGTCATCAGATTCAGCTTTATTTTTACTAACAGTAATACCGAATTTTCTCCGTCGTACAATACGCTTTAAAATTAATTGCATGCCATTTATACAAGTCTCCCAGCATTTAATATGATATTCTAATATTGATCCAGCTTAACAAGTGTCTCACAGCAGCCGCGAGCAAACGCTCAGAGTAACGTTATGACATAATTTTCAACACACTTAATTGTATCTAATATGATAAGCAGAGCTGCGTTACCTCACACTCATGACCGGAGAATCGGAAGCGGCGTCGGCAGCCGTGACATAATAAAAGTCCTGCTGTGTGTCGCATTCGTCTTTCATTATCAATCGCTCCAACGCCTCGTTCAGCTCCACAACACTCGTTAATAATCACATCCATGAACATGATTTCTGCCCGAGTCCCATCCCGATTCTTTTCCACCGGCTGTGAGGTGAAGACCGCACGTCCCAAGATTCCTCGCTCGAACTTGGCATCATCAAGCTACGCCTTTGTTTTGAACAGGCGACCTCTAGTGGACGGAAAACATACATAGTGCACCTTTAATTAATTACACAAAAATACAGCACTTCTACCTCTAGAAAATGAAGAACATGGAAGTACGTGCGTCAGGTGTGTTTTGCTTTTTTATGCTTTGAATTAATTTATACAGTCACTGTAAACTTTATGGTTACATATTATATTGTTATAATGCGATCACATTTTGTGCAGGCAATTAGCTTACTTCATTGTAAATAGAAAAGTCTGACAATGTCACTGCTAAATACCTTCAAGTGTCGTTTCTCGCTGACGCGCCACCAACTCGTGCGGATCGGGGTAAAGAAGGGATACGGATACGGCCACTGTTTATACGCACATTAATATTGCGTCATTTAATATTTATTTAATTGATTTAATAACTGTATTTGCAGTATTGTAAGGGTAGGTTTAGGGTTGATGTTAATAAAACACAATTTTATTAGTAGCACATTTAATTTACTGTTATTTATCCTGAGATTTTGCCTTACTTCCGCCCCTAGCTGTATCGGGGTTTAAGGAAAATCCAGAGCTTCCCCCTCGTGTTTACGACATTTCGGTCGCGTTCATGTGCATTCAGCTCGTAAATCTTTTTTCGACAGGCACCATAAATCCCTAAACACGCAACAAAAACTCACGTGACTTTACCTCAGCAGAGGATGTGGACAAACCAGTGGCATTCTCAATTTTTGCTTTGCTCATTCTGAAATTCCTGAGCCAAAGTTAGTCATCATAATGAGATATAATCATAATTAGTGTCTCACTCGACATGGCTCTGAAGTCATTTATAATGTACAAAAAAAGAGCTAAAGTGGCTTCCCAGCAGCAGCTTCCATTTTGGGGAATTTTGTTCTCTTGAACGCATGGGGTGGAAACGCTGCTTTATTCGCAAATATTTTATGCAATATTCCAATTTTAAGCATTAGTTAATAGCTAGTGATGTCAAACCATACTTGCATCATATATTGAATTTGTATTTTTCTTTAAATGGATTGCAATATAGCGCACAGGCAGGGCTGGGTAGGTTACTTTTAAAACGTATTTCACTACAGATTACAAAATACATGCTTTAAAAAGTCATTTGTAACGTATTTCGTTACATTACTCAAGTTTAGTAACTTAATCTAAATACTTTAGAATACTTTGGAATACTAATAAGTGTGGAACAAACACAAAAAAGGTAATTGCAAGTTTTTATCTCACAATTCTGACTTTTTCCCTCAGGATTGTGTGATATAATGTTGCAATTGTGAGTTATAAAGTCAGAATTATGAGATATAAACTCACAATATTGAGAAAAGTCAGAATTATGAGATATAAACTCGAAATATTGAGAAAAGTCAGAATTATGAGATATAAACTCACATACTAAATTCACAATTGCAAGAAAAAAAAAAGTCAGTATTGCAAGTTTATATCTCCCAATTCTGACTTTATAACTTGCAATTATGTGTTTAAATCTCACAATTCTGACTTTATAACTTGCAATTATGAGTTTAAATCTCACAATTCTGAGAAAAAGAAGTCAGAATTGTGAAATGCAAACTCACAATTGTGAGGGGAAAAACAAATTGTGAGAAAAAGTTGCAGTAACGAGTGAATTATAAAATGACTCACAAACAACTCTCACAAAACATGAAAACAGTCGAAAACATGAAACTCCGCTTTTTCAGACGGTCAGAGTCAGAGAATCACCAATTGCTGTTTAAATGACATCAAAATTCAAAGTAATCACTTTGGTAATCTAAAATACTTTTCAGATGTAACTGTAATCTGATTACCACCCATTTAAAATGTAACTGTAATGAAATACAGTTACTCAAATTTTGTATTTTAAAAACGTAACTAAGTTACTTGTATTTCATTACTCCCCAACCCTGTGCACAGGTCACTTTTATGATTCTTTTATGGTATTTTTTAGTCTTGGTAGCCCCTACTTTCCACTTTCACAGCTAAAGTTAATGGAAGAAGAAGTCACATGGGCTTGGAACAACATTTAATAGCAGTTTTCATGTTCAAAAGTCCATAAGGATAACTACATTTTGATTTGATGATTCAGTATGACAGTAAAAAGCATTGTTTGACCAAACTAGTCCTTTTTATTTTCCATTTCTTAAAGTGATCCTAGAATTTGTTAATTAAAATGTTATCTTAAAAATAGATGCTGTATATTTTTTATGTATTAGACTTTTTCTGCTCAAATGAAAAGAACTAGTAATTGATTTATAGAAAAGCATCAAAATGAAACTGAAGAATGTTTATGCCAGTCATTAAGACTAAAGAATCCTCATGGCGACGATTTCATTGCTTGTTTGTTTGTTTTTTTTGTACATTTGCTTTTAGCTAAATTTAGTTTGAATTTGAAAAAGAAATATGCTAAAACAACAAGACCAGGAGATTCGAGGAAAATAGGTTGAAGGCTTTTTAAACGTGTTGGACTCATACAAACACATGTTGGAAGAACGCTTGGCAGTGCAGGTTTACAACGAGCGATCCAGTTTCCGCGTCTTACCGCGCGCACGCGGTTCAATCCATCCGGATCATTCTCCTGGATTTCATGGCGCTTCCTCCTCCTGCCCTTTAGTTACATTGTATCTCCCTTACTGAAAGGAGCGAGGGATCTAGGACTCAACTCAAGGGGGAAAAATGAATGAATATACGTGAAAATGGACGTCTCGAGATGTTGGATTTATCATCGAGGAGTTTAAGAAAGACATATTTGAAGAAAGCTTTGATATTTAGACCCTGCGATGCCAGTTTCGGGGCAGTGTTTGCATTTCTGAACGGGATCTTTAGGAGTGTGATGGCTGCTGGCCTTCCCTTTCTCTAGTTGCTGGATGTGTTGGGAAGTGCACTGCTTTGGGATCATTTTTGGAATTCCGTACGCAAATCCAGAGGCCTTTCCACCTTCCTCTATGGAATGTACATAAGTATTCTCTGGATAGGGGTTCGCGTGTGGGGTAAGTGCATTGGGATTAATGCATTTCTTTTGTGTGTGTGTGTGTATGTGTGTGAGTGAGTGTGAGTGTGTGTGTGGGTAGGGGGTGGTGTTTTATTGGTGCAGATGGAGACTGGAGGTGCTTTAGCCCGTTAGCTTAGCTCGGTTGTCATGGCTCACACATGCTTTGACCATCTTAGAGTAATTTCCTTAAGAGCGACGCGTGCGAACAGCGCGTTAGGTGCGGCGAATCGAACGAGTACCAGCGTACTCGATTAAACCGGCGATTTGTATTTTTAAAAACGGAGCTGAGGAAAAATAAACGGCTGGCTAGTCCATAAACACACCGACAGTGCTCAAAACGGCTGTGGTTTGTTTATGCTGGAGTTGCAGTTCCTTGTGGAAGCGCTCGAGTCTGTCAGAGGATGTGAGTATCGGCTGATTCGCAGTGAATCAGAACTCACTCCACAGTCACACGACTTCAGAGCAGTCCCCATACACTAACAAAAGCTACCAAAACAAATAGTATTCTTCGATTACTGTGTAAATGCCATATGGTATTAACATTTGATGCCTTATTTCTCTCCTTGCTTGATTTTTTTTTTTCCTATGAATCTAAATAATCGCATCCATTCGGTTTTATCTGTGCTATTGAGTAGAAGCCAAATGTGTTTGCTTTGTAACTAATCTTCACTGTCCTATTTTTGTCATCTTTAAATCATTACTGTTTTGCATCTTTTTGTAGTTACATTATTGTTGGAGACCATGGTATTATTTGATATACCTTGTCCATGTAAATATCTTCATATGCTAATCTAGGTTTGTTCAGTATTGTGTGTGTGTGTGTGAGTTGAGCTGAAGTGCATTTTTAAAGAATTAGCGCAGATTCAAGCAGCCTTAAAGGTTTAGAAAGCAGAGAAACCATAATAAATAGCTTATGGAAATTCATCGGCTTTCAGAAGAAAAGACCAAATGGTCTGGGTTTCGAAAGAAGTGTTATAAAATGGGCTGTTTGAAGAGTGGGAGCAGACACCTGCTGACATCCTCAAGATAAGTTGAAGACCTTTCCTTGTTCAGAAAATCATTTAATGAGTCTGAACTTTGGTTTCGCATTGAGTATTTCGTTTACAATTTCCTCCTTTCGGTAACAGGTTAATACCGTGGCTCATTTTTTATTGGCCGCACATCATATTCAGGCTTTACTCTTAGTAGAAAATGTTCTAAAATAGAAGTTTAAATGGTTCTGTCATGTGTAGAACCTTCCCATCGTGGGATCATTAATGGATTTAGTTTTAATTAATTCATTTTGTTTTCATTCATTTGTTAATTTGATTGAATTTTATGAATAGATAAGTACTTTATCACGGGAAAAAATTGGAATAACCCGTTAAACATTAAAGGATTGAGGCATTTCTCCTTTTATAGCTCTACTTTTTGGCATTCCGGGTTCTTTAAAATTGAGCCAAGAACCCTAGCGTTCTATATAGAGCCCCATTGAAAAAGAGTTTTCAGTGCAGTATTGTAATAATGTTGTACAGAGGTGGTATGGAGTGCTGCAGTTGTGACGCAAAAAAAACCCGGAAGAATAATTTTGAATGTGTTCCCTACAGATTTTTCGTTAGGTCTACGGTAGGGCTGCACGATTTATCGCACAATACGAAAAATAACATCCAACTTGAACGCGATTATCGCTTAAACGCGATTATGAAATCGCAAAGGTTGCGATTATTTCTTTTATGCGCAGCTTGTCAATGAAGTACGGCTCCAAATGCCGATCCATCTGAAAGCACTGCGAGTTTGAGTCGCTTATAATGTGCGTTTAAAAAAGCAGCGTGAGTCAGACATGAGCATTTATTAACGTCTTGTCCAACAAAAGACAACATTTAATAACATGTTTTTACTCCAAACTCACGACAGTTGAGCATCCTTCAGTGAGATGTGGCTTCTTACACGTTATCTTCATCTACAGCAGGGCATATTTGGAGTTTCTGCACAAGAGCGCCCTCTGGCTTTCAGATGGAGAAGCATTTACTGCTGATCACAGAGCCGTACAGCTCTGACAAGCTGCGCATTCAATAATCGCAGCCTTTGACAAATCACGTGCGATTTAATCGAGATAAATCGTGCAGCCCTTGTCGGCATTAAACATGATGATATTTGAATGTTCTACAACGTAAACTACACACCTGTAAAACGTGAATTTTGAAGAATTTAAAAAAAAAAAAACTAAGTAGATAAGAATGTTTTGGGGTGTGAATGTGTTTAATTGACATTGTAGAAGAAAACATCCAAGTGTTGTCAAGTTTTGTTAATCACAGACCTAATTATACTCACAAATGATAAAAACCAATACGAAAATCGTAGGGAACCACTGACGGTTTTCACGTCGCACTCTATATTAGATAGGATTGGTAATACTCAAAGTTATTTAAATAAAAGTCCATGACACCATGTCCAAAACAATTTGCTGTGTAGGGGTGTAACGATATATCTTGTCACAATATATCGAAATACAAAAATGCAGCAATATGGATCGAGGATAGTGATATGTATTGTGTATAGTTCACTTACTGTGTGAGGAAAAAATTCAAGTTTACAGAGTTTTAGTGTCAGTACTACATTGAACTACTATATATAATAATGTATAATAATGCAATGGGGGAATATTTATGGGTCCTGATGGTGCCAAATGTCTTGTGTTACCAGTAAAAAGTGGCTTATTATTTTAAATATAGCATATTCGTCTAAAATAAATCTGTTTCAGCTTCAGGATCATGAATATTTGTATTTTGGTGTCACTTTTGTCCTGTGTGTTGGGTCCAAGCCTATTCATTTCTATTCAATGTTATACCAAATTTTTGTCTTGAAGTATCGCAATAATATCGTATCGTGACATGGGGGTGGGTGTCGTTACATCCCTAATACTACATTTGTTGTAAAGGTGGCTTGACGTTGAACACAGGCAAATATGTGACACTATATATCATCTGCTTTCAATATGATTTGCTGTTATCAGTAACAATGTTGTCTAGTACTCATGTGGAGATGAGTTGGCAGTCAGCCGGAGGGAGAATCTATTTCCTGTATCTCAGACAGATTTTTTTTCTTTTCTCTTTTAGCTGTTCAGTGTTTATAGAGTTGAGTTTTGTCTGCAGGCCAGAGCTAGATGTTTTCTCTCTATACTTTACACTAAAAAACTTTTGCTCGGCTTTGGTCTAGACAGCTGTTTTTATGTGTTTCAGTCCAAATAGCAACAACAAACAAGCTTTGATATTGAAAGTTCTCTGTTAGGATAGTCCAGGGAAATCAATAGGTCCGAGCCGGTGGGAGCGTACAGCTGGAATAGAGATATATTGCTGTTGCTCTGTAATGTTTGTGAATGCTTAGAAAGATCCATACGCTCATTTTGAGTTTACTGTTGTCACCGCTCAAGCTATGCACATCATTCAGTTCGGCGTTCGATCTTTATTGCCCGTTACAAGTGGTCTGTTATGCGCTTTGCTTTAACTTTCTAATGCAGATGAATGTACTTTTGCACTGTACAGCTCAATATAATACATTTGAGGAAACATGTTACCTCAAAATATTTAAGTAAACTAAATCATTTTTTTAAGTTAGTAGAACTTAAAATGTTGTGGCTAGCAGGGCGGGGCCGAGAGCCGTGGGAGCGGAGCGAGGCCAATCACGTCACTGGCATCCCTTCACTAATGTAATGCTAATTATATACAGTTCATAACGTAAACATCACATTCAGATCTGGGTTAAATGTTAGATAGCAAAGAACACATGCTATTTGAGAGAATGTCATTATATACAGTGGTACCTCGAGATACGAGCAGCCTAACATACGAGTTTTTTGAGGTACGAGCCGGAGCTCGGGCCATATTTTCCAATCCGAGTCCAAATCCGAGATACGAGCCGTGTTTCCGGAGCGTCCCGCTAGTTGGCGCACAGGGTCGAGCATCATCCGAGAGCATCTCTCGCTCACTCGCACGTGTTACCCGCTTGAATCAAAGTGTATCTTGTGCGCTGTACTCTTTTTTGCTTGATTTTTGCGTGATTACTGAACTTTTTTGTGTGTTATCATGGGGCCGACGAAAGTGAGTGCTAAGGACAATGGTGACAGGAAGAAGAGGATGATGTCGATAGAACTAAAGCAAGAAATAATAGAAAAACATGAGCGAGTGATTGAAGTTTTTTCTTTCATTTGAAATAAGGAAAATGTAGTTTTAGTTTTAAAGTTGCGAAAATAGTTTTAAGTTCTAAAAAAGCGCCGTTTACGTACGTGTCTAGAGTGCCTACATCCCTTCCCTCCTCCCTCCTCCTTCGTTAGCCGCACTCGTCTGTCTCCAAAGTAAGACTATTATGCTAAATAACTCTTTTATTTCTTTATTTCATATTTTGTTATGTATTTGTTAATTATACATGTTTATTTGTTATTTAAAAACATATCTTTATTCATAATTTACAATGGTTTGGGGATTTTTCATAGGTCCGGAACGGATTAAATCGAATTCAGTTATTTTAAATGGGAGAAATTCGTTTGAGATACGAGCTCGGTTCTGGAACGAATTAAAGTCGTATCTCGAGGTACCACTGTACTTGCATGTGTATAATCAAACATCATACAGTATATGTGGTTTAAAATGTCACAACTTTTTCTATTAAGTACAATGAACTTTCATTATTATTTGAGTGAAACTAACTCATTTCATTTAGTTTAACTGTTTTACAGTTTTACAGCTTTTTGCGTCAATAGGGCTGTTTTTTTATTTTATTTTGATGTTATTTCATTGACGATATAAAATAAGTCAATATTGTGAGGATTTTAGTGCATTGTTTATTTGGCATTAAGTTTCCTAAAGACAACTTGTGTCGTGTTTTATTAGTGGGAAATGTTTTAATAGCTTATGTCAGTAGAAAACTGTTATAATGTTTCTAAACGCCGTTTCAACAATTCATTACCGTTACCAGAAAAGTCCCCATGTGGCATTTTAGATGCCTTCATCATTCATCATCAGAAAGCATGCCTTAGATTTTTGCTGTATTTTGGATCTTGGATTTAGCCTCTTAGATTTACTTGGCAACGACGGCTCCTTTGCTCAATATGATGGTTCCCTTAGCCAGTTTAGTCATTTACTGTAGATGAATATCATATCAATAGCATATCATACGCTTTCAAAAGGCTGAAAAATATTGGGATTCGTGATCCCAAAACACTCATTCCATAATGCCGTGGATTGAATAAGCTGTACATCTCCTGGACTTTTAAAGGGATAAAACAGGCTTTTCACGTCACACCGCAGTGCACAGGTTAGTTACAGATGTTACAAACTGAGTTTGACCTCTTTGACTGTTTGTTCCAGCAGAACAGCTGCAGTCTTTAGATGTAAGAATGACCATCTGGGTGATGCTCGTCAATGAGGGGCCTGCAATCAATGAGGCATCTCGTTCTTGGTGGGATATTGTCATTTACAAGGCATAGTTACAGGAAATGAAATGGCTCAGTTACAATAGAAAACAAATCTTTATTTTAATGGAAAGACAATTATCATCTTCACTGTGTTACAGAAACATCCATAGAATATCCTGTCTTATCTGTTTAGTAACTGTAGTCATTTCACTTGGGAAAGAGAACTTCTTCAAATCTAAGATTAAGGAAGTACCGTAACACTACATTCAAGAAGCTTTTATATTTTAGTATGATATGGTATCTATGGTTTTCTTTTTAAATCATTTCATTATGTCTGTTGGCTAATTTTAGACATTTAGTATTGTATTAAAGGTAAAATATGCAAGATTCTTTCCATTAAATATTTTAAAAAAATTAAACGATGTTGTACATTTTGTCGACTTTATCCCAAATGTTTCCAACTATGTTTAAATCCAGAGAAATAACAATTTTTATTCATAAAAAATCAACAATTTTAACCACTGTAACGTCCGTGTGATTGCGTCACATGTCAGTAAGCGCGTTTCCGTTACCATTTAAATTGTGCAAATTGAAATTGCGAATTGAAAATATGCTTAATGGAAACGTCAATTCCGCAAAAACTCCCATATATCGCAAAACAGTTTTTCCGCTCGCATGAGGTGGTTTTTCAGGCAATTCGAAAAAGGAATATTTCGCAAAACTGCTTTTTGTTTTTTGTAATGACTTATCGCGAGGGAAAGAAAAGACGTTTTGGTTGCATAACATCGGTTAATGGAAATGCCGTCATTTCACAATAAATGTATCAATATTTAGAAAATTTCGCCAAAGTTTTGCGCAAATCTGTTAGGGAAACGCGGGTAATGATGTCATTTCCACGCTACCCTTGATTTCCGCTTTTACTTCCTTAGAAACCATGGAAACACAGCTGATCCTTTAATATATAATGTGTTTTATTAGACAGGTGAGCTCCCGTGATTCCCACGCTCATTCACGCCGTCATCAAACTACGCCTTTGTTTTTGTTTTGAAAAAGCGACCTCTAGCGGTGAAACTTACATACTGAGCCTTTAATTACTCTTTGTTTATTATATAAACCAAAAATTAGATGACATTTATAGTTTGAAATTTATAACAAAGTACAAGTTATCAAGTTTATATATATATATATATTGTATGTTTTTATATATATATATATATATATATAATACTAAATAAATAAATAAATAAATAAATAATATATAATAAAAAAATATATATATAATAATAATATAATATAATAATAATAATATATAAATAAAAAAATATATATATATAATACTACTAAATAAAAAAAAAAATAAAAAAAAAAATATATATATATATATATATATAATATAGTGGAATGAAATAAACCCTTGTACAAGCATATATATATATTTTATATGAGGATTAACCATTGAAATAAAGCATTGTTATTCTATGTATCCATTTCAAAATTGATCTACTCATCCTAGTAGGAACGTGTTAGGCATTGGAGCTAGAAGCACAATCGATTCGTGGGAGATGCTTGTTTGGGGAATCATAGTGTCTGAAATGATACCGCTTGCATTCAATGCCACTATTTTGTGATGATCAGAGACTTGTGAAAACCTATATGGAAGTAAATGAAAGGCTGGTGTAAGCTCCAGATTATTGAACAAAGCCCTCCGCTCACTGAAATGATCTGCAGTTAAGCTTGGCGAAGCATTTCAGATATAGATAGAGTAACGAGTTAATCAGATGCTTACAGATCTTGCGTGACTGGTTTCTTTTTATTAGAAAACTGGTCATTTTCAGTTATTTTCCAGCCCTTGTTTTGCAGCTCTGTGCCCCTTGGCGTTGCAGGACAAATGCTGCAGACTTGAGTGTTAATTATTTACACTGTCAGAGGTCAAAGTGCACGCTCCTTTGACTTGTGTTGGCTTATTCGGCCGTACTCTCGCTAAGCAGAGATGACCTGTGTAGAAGAATGGCTGCTTTAATTAGTCTACAGTCATCAGGCTTTGAATGCAGCCCAGTATCAGCAGACACATGCTCTTAAACAATACTTTAACAAGTATTACAGGTTAAAATGCACACAATTTCACAGTTTTGCAAAAATGTTTTTTTATCTAAACTTTGCTCATTGTTTAGAGTTGAACATTGTGATTTGTATGTATCTTGTTTGCAAGTTAAAGATGTTTAATAATTGAAGTATAGTGGTGTAAAGTGAGGTTTTTCAATGATTGCAAATGTCTAGAGAGCAGAGTTGCCATTGGCCAGTATAATGCTAATATATACGCAATATTTAAGTCCAAGAAATGAGACAAACATAAAACTGTTTATTATCTGTTTTCATGACTTTTGGCAGATTTTGGAACTTGCAAAAGTAGGGATGCACCGAAATGAAATTCTTAGCCGAAGCCGAATAATAATGAAATGCTTGGCCGAAGGCCGAATACCGAACGCGAAATTTTTTCACCATTACAATAATTAAATAGTAAAAATTAGCTTTTTACTATTTTGTGTTGCTTTTCAGAGAAATAAATCAAATAACAAAAATATAATTTCAAAATATTTATTTAACACTGAACATTTTTTTAACATTCCAGCAGATATTATACAAACAAAGCACAATATAACTTAAAATAAATAAATTAGTAAAATAAAAAATATATTTTTATTTGGCCATCTTTGAAGGCCCCCTTCTTGAATAGCCTATGTTAGGCCTATAACTGACTGCTGAAAGAATGTAACTCTGTATGTCTACAACAACAAATGTGCATTGAATAGTGCAAAAAATGTGGATGAACCCACAACAAAACTTTCCTACTTTCCTTTTCGCTGCTTCTGTTGCCGTAGCCGCCGCCGTGTCTTTCTCGTACTCTGCATGATGTTCGGGGTGTCTTGATTTTAAGTGATAAATTAAACTTGAAGTGCTGTACGTTTTTGCAGATGTACCCCCTCTGGACAATTCAGCAGAACAGTGTCTGCAAACGGCCATTTTTGCCTCTTTCTCTGACACTTTAAAGTGCTTCCACACTGCTGACATGTTTGCTGCATAAAGCACGCGCCTCTCACTCTATGCGGGTTACTATTTGATCGTGTCATTAAAACGTCATTGTTCGGCAAAATTTATTCGGCCTTTTTATTTATTCTTATTATTATACTTTAATTTCGGTTGCCGAACATTCGGTGCATCCCTATGCAAAAGGAAATTTTACTCTGTAATCTTGTATTAAGATGCGATTTGGTCGATCCGATCACAAGTTGACGACGTTAAATGCAGGTGTAAACTGGGTCTAAAACGTTTTGAGCTTGTCCACTTTCGACCACTTCCAGAGGTAGTCAAAAACGCACACGACTGGATTGCTTTCGTAGTATCAATGCGTATGTTGTCAAATGCTTTCGAACAGCCACAAAAGACCACCTTCTCTCCGCCTACCGACCTAATGCGTAAACGTTGTGAAACACGCTGGCCGGACGGAATTTACACTGACCCAAGTTTGGTTTGAAGACGAAAAACATACCAAGCACAATTTTCTCTCACCATTCCTGATTTCTAACACACTCACACAACGTTCATCGTGGTATTCTGGCTGTCAGAGCAGAAATGAAAGCTGATGCTCTCTGTATGCATCTCTGAGTGTGTACATATGTAAATTGCGCAAACTTATTTTGTCCATTAGTTTGAAAGATCTAGAAAAAAACACACAATCTAAAAAATGCCGGGTTAAATATGGACAAACTCCTTGATTGGGTTAAATGCTTAACTATCTTGGGTTATTTTTAAACCAGCATAACGTAAACATCAGACCAGACTCTCCCCTTGAAGAAATCAGGACAGAAGTGGTCAAAAGTGGACCGACGAGACGGATTTAAACACCAGGTGTAAACGGGAATGTGTAAAATGCATCTTAATACCAGGTGTAAACGGGGCCAAATATTGATTTAAGGATGATTAATTGTCCTGGCTAAAATCAGTCTCTTTTACTAGACAAGTGAATACATTTTTTTTTGAAGTTTAATATTGTGTTGTGTAAGAAGTTGAATCACCAAATGCCACAGTAACAAATGTTGATTCCACTTTTTTTTTTTAACAGTACATGCACTTACATTGTTCTAACCAAAGAAATTACTGCGTAATATAAGGTAGCAAGATGGACTTAACATGGGTTAAGGTTAGGTTCTGTTATTACCTTGTTATTACTCAGTTATTACTATAATTACGTGGTATGTACATGCATAACAACTGTAAAATATAGTGCTACTGAATTTTGAATTGAATGTGATGAGATAAAAATATAAACCACAAAAAAGTTCTTTTGAGTTTCTCTCATTAACCTGGAAAAGATTGATTGGTTGGGACAGTGTAACTCCTGCACGTTTCCTTGTATTCGATTTATATACTATGTAAAAAAAGGTTCAGGAAAGTTGTTGGCTGACTTGTTTTATGCGTTTGCTCTTGTGTGGTAGTGCTGCATATTCATCCCTTACTGTTTCCTTTTCAGAGTACAATTTCAAGACAGATAATCCCTCTTTGTATGTGTCTCCTCTAGGGCAAAATGTGGGTGACTGGGAAGTTGACGTCAATACGTTGAGGCTACTGTTTTCCTTCTCCCCACACCCCGGCAGTCTGAGAAATCAGACGTTACTGTGACAAACCTGGGCCGCTGGCACTAAAATGTCCCTAAGTGGTGGCACTGCAGGCGGGAAAGGTGTGGACTCGAATGCGGTGGACACTTACGACAGCGGTGATGAGTGGGATATCGGGGTTGGAAATCTGATTATCGACCTTGACGCTGACTTAGAGAAGGACAAACTCGAGATGTCTGGCACCAAGGACGGAGGGGGAATGGCAGCTCCACCTAGCGCAGTAGCGGCTCTGCCAGACAATATCAAGTTCGTTAGCCCCGTGAGCGCCCCTCAGGGCAAAGAGAGCAAATCGAAATCGAAACGCAACAAAAATTCTAAAGACAATAGCAACAAGTCTCCAGCTACAGATGGAGCAAAAAAGGACCATCAGGGACGGACCCAAGGGGAGGTTACTGGTGCGACGGGTAGTTCGGGAGGCGGCAACTCCGCTACGGGCAAAGGTGTCGAGAAGGGCACCAAGGCCTCGCGTGTGCCGAACAAAAAGGAAAAGGAAGTATCGAGTGGGAAAAACAAGAAAGAAAAAGGCGAAAGTGGACCGGTTGCGGTTGTGGCAATTGAGAAGGAGATAGTTGCAAACGCTCAGGCGTTTGGAAGCGTGCGCAACGCGCCCTTTGACAATACGCAGAATGCAGACATGGCTGCGGCAGAGCAACTTGGGAATAACGCTCTGGAAACTGTTGGAATTGTCTCTCCGTTAGCTATTAAATCAGAGCCAGAGGAGCTTGACGGGGAATGCAGAGCGTTGAAGAAGATGAAAAACGAAAAGGTAAGCGCGGATGTCCCCGTTTGTGTGTGTGAACCATTTAGCAGCTGATGCAGATTGTGTTATTGACGTGTTGATAACTTGAGTCAATATTAACGACCTAAACACGGGTAATAATGTATATGTCTGCTTCGCATCCTGTTTTTGGCATTGTGTGTGTGCTTTTTGATTTGTTCAGAGAGGACTTGCATTGCCTAAATGGATCGTGGATCAAACCGCTGCATTAAAAAAAATCTTTTTATCATATTAACATATATTCAAACAATATTTACAGTATTATGCTAATAGTATTATACTACAAATTTGCTTGGCTTGATCCCCCCTCCCTGTGTCATTCCGGTCTTTGAATAAAGGGAAGTTTAGGGCTGGTTTGATTGTTAATCCCAGGAGAGGAAGATGCGATTGGGGGAGGGGAGGGAAAAAGCTCAGACCCCTCGAACCCACTGGCCTAAACTTGATTTGGGGGAAGGGTTGGAAGAAGGTCAATTATTTGCTTGTATACAAGCTTTTAATCAGAACAGAACAGCTTCTGTGCTTCTGGGGATCATTAAAATTGGGAAGGAAATTCCAATTATAGCTTCAGATCCAGTTTCAGATCTCGAGCAGATAAATGATGCCAGTGTTTGTAATTTTTACATTGGCCTTTTATCTGTGGAAACAGTGGTGGCTTCCACTGCGTTGAGATCTTAATGATGTAACTTCTTGCAAGTACATACCTTTCAACTAAAAGAACAAATGCGGATTGTTCATTTCAGGATTATGTTTGCTACTGTTGTGATTTTACGTAGATTTGCCAACATCTCTAGCCCGTCTCTTCTGGAGATGGTTTTAAATCCTCCCTAAGCCTTTTTGTCTTTTCAGTGGCATGCCGTGACAAAATAAATCTGTGGTAGATTAGGGTAGGTAACCATAATTTCAGACAGATAAATAGCAAATGTTAAATTGATGACTCAAATGCTGTAAATCCTGTACGCTCCCCAGATTTCCGTAGTGCGCAATCTTTGTGGGAACGTCAGTACAGAAGAGATTTTTGCTTCCCGGTAATTGTTAACATGACCGTTTCCCCTTGGCTCAAGTGTATACTATGCAATGAAAAGATTTAAAACTTGAAGTAAGAATGCAATTATTTGTATTTTAAATTGGTTGAGACCTTTTTTTGCAGTTTATCTTGTGACAGTTAATTGCTCATTGGTATTTAATGTAATTTGTATTCTTGTAGGCCAATTTTTCTAAGGAGAGAAGCATTTATTATATCTTATATATTCAATATATTTTATATATAATGCCTTTGGCCCAAACCTCTTTTTTGGTGTCTGCAAAATCCAACTGATTGACTTCTAATTTGAAGCGTTGTGATAGTGTTAGCTGGTGCAACACTATGGGTTTAAAATGATTTTGGCTAGGGCTGGGCGGTACGACGTTACCGTCGACGGTATAAAATGTCATAGATGTTGCTATATCGCAGCATGTAAAAATATACGTGTAGCTCAGCACTATTTAACGTGATGAAACGCATGAATGAGACAATAGACTGGGACGTGACTGACGTTAAAAATATTTATTAAGCGCAATAAGTCATGAAAAGCAACTTGCGCTGACCAGGACACTGCCAAAAGCTGCCTCTCTCCGAAGGCGAACGCGAATTTGGGATGTGCTTGATGTGAAAATGAGTTATTAAGCAAAATAACTAGCGCTTCCTGTGTGCGCTGACTGATGCACAGCACTCACTGAAAGCCTCGACTCTCAGCTTGCGATCACGAGTTTAGTTCTTTCACATCTTATTGGACTTGAATGCCAACACCGCCAGTTATGTCTCAAGTGAAAGTAAACCGTGATGTGTATCAGTATAATGGATCCGTGCATTCGCTCTTACAGTGACAACAACCTAATAAACCTGTAAAATCAAACAAAAAGGGAAAATAACTTCATGCTTGACTGAATAAATAAATTTTGTAGCTTTAATAAGAATAAATTAAGTCCTCCTGTAGTCAATAATTTTATCCTTTAACTCATCATTGATCAACAAATGACATAAAATGTTTAATCCTGTAACTCTACACCCTTGCTTCATTTGGTATACGTGTACATATGAATATGCTAATTAGCTCCGCCTCCACTCACTCCAGTAAAGTCAAGTCATCTTTATTTATATAGCGCTTTTTACAATGCAAATTGCGGCAAAGCAGCTTTACATTAATAATTGGCAATCCAGCTCAGACTTACTGTCCAATGGTTTAGTTTTTTACAACGACGGACACAACTATTATTAATCTGATTAGCTGAAATACGTTATCAGCTAATAATGCGTTGTTAATGTTACACTCCTTTGCTTCAGAGCGGTCATAGTTAATGATATGCTAACGCCCGCCGGCATGTTGACTTAATTGGTCACAATGTAGTTTGTGACGTAACGAACACAAACCTTTTCAAACTGCGTTTTTAGATCACTAGTGTTGACTTATGAATTTATTAAGAACATCACATAGACATAAACAACATAACTTGATTTTCACCGCAGAGGGACTTTAATTCATAGCTACAGTGAAGACTTTCTGTTCTATTTCTAACTAGGTTAAATAAACCTGTTGTACCATAAAAACTTAGCTTATATTTTTTGTTATATTGAATTTGTCCTATTGTTTGTCATTTGCTCCTCCTTTTTAGTAACGTAAAACAAAATAAAATAATTTAAAAAAACTATCGTGATTTATTCCGAAATGAAATTTCTCCTATCGTGAAATGAGATTTTGCTCACACCGCCCACCTCTGATTTTGTCTTATGATGCAGCATGCAAGAGGGAATTGATTAAAAAATACAAGGTGGCAAAATATCAGCAATTAGAGCAATGGCAGATTTGGGAAACAAAGCCCTTTCGCGGTGCATTTCCCTCAGCTTTGTACATGGCGACTGCGAGTATGTCTGGATGGGTGTTAAAGCCAGCAGCGCGGGTGGGGGAGGGGAGCGCGGCGAGCTCGCACTGCTAATTCAGCTCATGAAAGGCTTGAGCAGTGAGAGCAGCTGTCCTCCATTGTCAGCCAGCAAATTTCCAGCATGCCTCATTTCACCTCTCAATGTGAGCAGAGAGAAAGCTAGAGGGCAGAACAGAGGGGGATAAACAAACAGAGACCGATAAATGAGGGAAGGAATGAATAAATGAGAGAGAACTGTTGAATGCCTCAAGTTGCCACAGTGCTTCCAAACGGAGGTGGGAGAGATCATGTGTTAAATGCCAGCGGTGAAGTCTACTTGTAGCTTTGCGAGGGGTTGGAAGGTTCTCTACTTGGATCTGCTGAGAAAAAAGGCCAGAGGAAAGAGAAGGGGGAACAAATGACCTGGCTAAATGGGGGAGGGGGAGGGGGGGGTTGCTCTGTAAGTGGATGAAGTCTTTAACTTCCTACACACTAAGGAGCTTGTCAGCACTCCCAGTTCAACCGAGGCGAAAAAGGACTGGTGAAGAAATTAGGACTTCTTCACAAATCACTTGCATTACTGAAAATACGAACTATTAATTGGGTATTTATTTTTTTTACTCAGTCTTGTGGTGCTTTTAAATTGAATTAATTTGAAGGGGTAGTTCACTTTATATTACGTGCAGATTTAATTTACGCTGTTATTCAGAAACAACTGATCGATGCACATTAGAGCTGCACGATTCTGGGTAAATTGAGCATCGCAATTTTTTTGTTGTTGTTGTTTAAAATGGAGATCACGATTCTCCCACAATTCTGAGAAAATGTTCTAGATGTTCTGACAAAATGTTCATTTCTGGACCTTATTTAAAAATATTTAATTAAATTCAATCATTCATTACACTCGAATTTTTAAAAAGAATTAATTCAATGATTAGCTCATAATAGGTGGCGACAAGTGACAATGTATCATTCACTCGTTTCATTACGGGATGAATCTGTTTTTGAACGAATCTCATGAATGATTGATTCAATGACTGATACATTGTCACTTGTCGCCACCTACTGGCGTCTTTGAGTCAAGTTACTGTGCAAAAACGTATCACAGTTAGGGCTGCACCATTAATTGAAAATAAATCGCATGCAATTTGGCAAAGGCTGCGATAATTTAATTATTTTTTAATTTTATATAATGCGCAGCTTGTCAGTGAAGCACAGCTCTGTGATCAGTAATAAATGCTGCTCCATCTGAAAGCCAGAGGGTGCTGTCGCGCAGAAACTCAAACAAATATGCCCCGCAGATGGCAAGATAACGCGCTTCGTTCCAGGAAATCCCTATGGGCATCATACTATCGCTGTAGCTGAATAAACAGATTGTAATGCTTTGATTGATTAAACATAACTAATAAACACACGACTACGTTTATGTGAGTTCTTCATGCCTTCTCGGTTTTTTCATGATAATAAAGTAGGCCTTTATTTATAACGCAATAGCCTTTTGCAATCAGCATAGCCTCTATCACTGTCAAAGGTTCGGATTAATTGGTTATTACAAAACTTGTTTTTAATAAACATGCATAACAAATCAACAATTTTTGAAAAAAATTTCATTAAAAATACATTAACAAGTCCAAAAGAGGCAAAACAATTTAAGTGTCAGCATTTTTTATGAACGATACACAAGAAAATGTTTTGTTTCATTGTGGCGTTTCACATTTCCACTCTTCACTACTCCAAATGTCTCATTACAAATCAAACTGAACGGTTTCGTGCTGGATTGGGGCAAAATGAATGCATACCTCTCCGTCCAATCATCTTTGAAAACTCTATTTTCTTCGTCAACTTTTCTTCCCCTGGAAACTGACATCACCCATACAAACACTTACGATTATTTGCTCTCTGGGTGTCATGACAACAAGGTCACACAGGGAAACTTTAAATATCTCGCCTTCGCCTTCATTTCGGACCATCTCCAAGATGACATAAAACTAAACAATTGATTTACAAGTTTAACATGCGTTTATCAAAGTAGGAAATCCACACATTTAATCGCTTTCACACAATTGGTGCTCTTGAAATAAGAAAAGGAGGCGGGTCCGGATTGAATTCCCTCCGGATCCGGACCAGAGTCCGGATTTTGAGAACCCCTGCTGTATAGAATGCTATGAAATAAATAATTCACTGTATACCTTATTCTGTGTAAGAAGTCAAATCATCTCCCAGAAGGATGACGTTATGAAGTGATTTGGAATAAAAACATGTTATAAAATGTTGTCTTTCGTTGAACAAGAGGTTCATAATTCGGATTTCATGTTAATCGCAATTAATCATGCAGCCTTTAAATTATTGTAAGACAGGAATAATGATACTGTGAGCAATCGAACATTTTAAAAATCGGTGGAATCGGTGAGCATCCACAATTCATTGTCCATTATCAATACCGATAGATATTGGCCAATATTGGCCAATAACCAATATGGTTCCAATTTGTTCTTCATCCTTATTAAAGCTGTTGCAGCTTCAGCCTCATCTTCATCACAGTTAAAAGAGTTGAAAGAGAAATGCTGAAAACTCCAAGGAGTTTTGAACAATATCAGCACTTTTGAAAATCCACTGCACACAGTTCATCATCCCGGAATCTTTTGGCATATGTTAAGACACTAATCCTACTCCGGCTGAATGTTTAGGATGGATATTATGAATTGGGAAGCAGTTGTAGTCAGTTTAGGGCATGTGGTCTGATCATTTGGATTGCTCTTTCTCTCACGGCACAGAATGAGGGTGGTAACTTCTAGTGATGGGCTGTAATTTCTGTAGAAAACTTTGCATAATCCGCAGCATGTGCAGCACGTTGCTTTTCTGAAATGAAAAATGATTTAGCCCTCTACTTTAGCAAAAACAGCTGTTGTATAAAGTACCCCAGTGTTGTTTGGGTGGGCATTGGACCATCATGAATCTCTCTATAATGGCAGTTTTTTCATTTTGACAAGCACAATACTTTAAGCCCTTGGGCTGCAATGAAAAGTCACAAACAAAATCACAAGATCTCATTCATACATCTTTCTTCTACTGCAGAATGTGTAAAGAGCTGCCATTCAAGGTTGCTTAGTCTTGTGGTGTGTTTAACATCTTTGTACTCTGGCATTGTGTGTCGAGTTACTCTTGCTCTAATGAGGTTAGTGTCACTGGAAAGATCCTTTTAAGAAGATTAGAGGCTATTGTTAAAGATTTCAGCGACCGAATGATTTAGGATTTCTTTGTGCAGGAGACAATCCAGGCGGCATCTAGCGCTGCTTTAGTTCGCAATTTACAATTCTATGCACATGTTGCACGAAAGTCACGCGACTCAGATTTTTCAGACTGATACAACTGTCTTGATGTCATAATGTTTGGCATTATCTCGTTTAGAGACCACGATCTTGATTCAGACACCCATGTGATCTCATTCCTTAAATGACTGTGATTTGATCCAGAGCGAGCAGTTGTGATGTATAAGTTTGAAACCGCTTCACAAACAGTGTCATTATTTTTGTCTTGCAATAATTTAAATTATCACAAGTACTGGAATAAAAGTTTATTTTTGTTTGGATATGAACACTAATCTTTACAATGACGTTCAAAGAGTACATAACATTTGGAAAGTAACTTGGAAAAAAAAAGTCATTGTTACACAAGTAGGTGATGACGGGTGACTGTTAAAAAAATGTTTTTCATTGTCGCATTCATTTAAAAGGTTTGTTCAAAAACGTCAATGTTCAATTTGATCATCCATCAATGAAACGAGTAAAGTCTTTATGAGCGAGTCATTGAATCATTCATTCAACCTGATTTAATTTTTTTATCATTTTAAATAACTGCAGCAATTAACATTCTGTCAGAAGCTCTAGTAAATTTCATTCTGTTTTTAGTTGTCTGAATTGTGGTAGAATTATAATCTCTAATAATAATGATATAATATAATCTCGAACTATAATCTCAGCTCTAGTGCTGCTATATGACGGTATATTTCTTCTTTGTGGAGTCTCTTGTATGTCACTGGCCCTCCTCAAAGACTTGCTCGCTGTTCATCTGTTTAAAAAGAAATCCTTTTATTTCTCTTGCTGAATTGTGCGCTTTTGTTAAAATGTTTTCCCTTTCTCGCATTTATCTGCTGGTATTTCACTATTTCACACTCTCTCATCATGGGAACCCTGAATGAATTGAAGAGTTCAGCAACACTAATCCTCCCTTGGTGCTGAAGGGTAGTGTTTTTTTTTTTTTTTTTTTTTTTCATTGTCAGTATCAGCTACTCATATTTACATCATGTAATGCTATGGATGTTTTATGTCGAGAACGTGCTGTGCAGTATGTTTTGCTGCTTCAGGGATGCAAAGTGCACATGTGAGATGAAAAGCTCATATTTCCATGCTCCCATGTTCCCGTAATCAATGTCAGCCGTGACCTGAGCTCTGGGTGCCACCCTTTTCTCTGCTTGGAATGGTGAGAAAATAATTCTACGAAACAGTATATTTACTGTCAAGACATATTTCTGCGAGAACCTCTTAAAAAAATTGACGCTTATAATGAATTGCTGTTAGAGAGTTCACAAGCTTTAAATATAGATGTTTTTGAGAGGATTAAAAACAAATTTTCTCATAGAACACTGAATGAGTTATTTAACAATGTCCTGGCGGCTCTTTTCCATACAAAAATCTCCATAAATGTAATCCGTAAGTAGTGTATTAGGAATTGCTGGTACTTTAAATAACTTAATTAGTGGTTAAACGGATCGTGGTTGATCCATATGGATCCGACCCCACAGTTTGGCACTCATGTGTTTCGCGGGATAGTTTCACCATCAATTCTTTCGCGCTGTTATCTTCGCACACAGTCTCGCTAAGTATTCAAAATCGTGATTTCGAATAAAATCGCTAATTCGAAAGCAAGAGTAAAATGCAAACACAGCCGCATTCCTATGGAGCTTGAGCTCCATAGGAATGTACTGAAAACTCTCCGCGGCAGTAGACGCGCACCGTTATGAATGCCCGTGCGGCCCTTCGCATTTTGCTTACATTTTCGAATTATTGCCAATTCGAGGGCAGCATTGGTTGAAGGATGGGTTCATTATTATTCATAATGAAAAACACAACAACACTGTCCGTAATATTGCCAAATAGGTGCTTTTACATTTCACTTTAGTTTGAGACCAAATCTTTTGCCATCGTCTTGTCAGTCAGCTCCTCACTCTCGTGATAAATGAAATCCTGCTGCTGGTCTGTGCTGTGACTCTTTGGGGTCATGCTGCATTGAGTAGATGAGTTAAATTTTTAATTGTAATGAGTGTTTTTCTAACTGAACGAAATTAGTTTTATTACCATTAAAAAAAAATGAAAACGACGGTGGGGGCGGTGCCACGGTGGGCAAGTGATGTAACACTGATAACAGTCAACACCAACTTTCGCATTAAGCCTACTGAATACACTAGTATAGACTTTATTTGTAAGTTTGTTATATTGTATTTATCTATGCTTGTAATTGGGGTATTTGATATTTTTTTTTACTGACTGTTCAGTTGCCTTTTAATAATGATTGAACTTTATTAGTTTGTAATTTATTAGTTGGACAGAGCTAGTTTTTGCTCTGTATCAAAGTACTTAAAATGTGTTTTAAGTAATAAATGGGAAATCCAAATTTATTGAATCTTCTGAATACGAGCTTTTTTTTTTTTTTTTTTTACAAAAAACGGCAGCCATCACTGCTCTCAGTTTTCGTTTACTTGAATAATTGGTCTTTTTTCTTCTTCTTTATACGTTGATATTTGTTAGAAGTGTGTTCAAACCAGCAAAAACAAACACACTGCTTTTAACATCATGAGGTGAGTAAATGACATGATGGTCTAGTAAAGAACTTGAGACTGACAGAGTTTGCTGTATATGTTTGCATGTGTGTTTTGGTGTCTCCCTCTCGACTCTAAAGGAGCTCTCAGACTCCGGCTGTACTGCTAACAGTTGTGGGCTTTACTCCAAAACTGCGGGCTTGGCTTCATCATAACAGTCAATAAATATCTAATCAAATGAGGTGAAATTAGAGGACATGCCAATTGTGTTTTCTAGCCAGAACCATTTTTGTGTCATTTTATCAGCGGTGTCGATCTGTATCCGAGCTGTAATGATGCACATTATGTTTTAATATGCCTAGCGTCAGTGTGTTTTTGCTGATATTGTGTGAGTTTCTGGACTCAAGGTTACACTGATTACTGCAGCAGTTATTAATGAATCACTTGCCCTTCCCCTTGGTCTTTAAAGGTGTAAGTCTGCACTGTGTTTTCAGCGTTAATTGCATGGCCCTACTGCGACCTTCTCCGATTTCATTTGTGGTATGATGATTGATGTTTTAGTTATCTTATTTAACCCTTATTTAACCCTTTTTTTTCTTCTTCGAGCGTTATGGAAGAGAATAGGGCATTCTGCAAAATATCTCCTTGTTCATTGGAAGAAAAAATACACAGAAATAATGAAAGGTTGAACTTTGCCTTTAAATGTGTTTGCTTGTGTGTATTGAATTTCACATGCAGATGAGGGTTTGATCCAATAGAGCAAGGATAGTACAGATGATGCTGATTAGAATATTGATCTGAAGCATTTGTTTGGTGCTTTTATTATGAGCTAATGCCAATAACTGGCCTTATTGATTTGGAGAGATGACATGAATGGCTTGTTTTGAGACTAAAAGCTGTTTCTAATGATTGTTAGCTACTTATCCTCATTAAAATATGCTATAGTAGCACAGTTTATTTAAATATTCAACATAAATATATCTATTTTGTTAGATCATTCAATTCTGATGGAACTAATATTGAGCATATGATGGTTTGATTTAACTTGCGTACATTTTGTGCATATTTTCCACATCATTGATTGTATTTAATTTAATGCGTTCGATTGTCGTTTTTGAAAATAGCCATTTTAAAGAGGTTTTACGAAAAGCCGGTTGTTACATACGACAAAGACTTTCACAAATAATAACAGTATGAAGCATTACATTAGTTTTCGTCCAAATCCAGATTCTGGAAGCTCTGAATGTACTCAATACTTTGCAGTCAGATTCGCACGTTCAGTTACATGTGCATTACATCTATTCTGAACAAAAATGGAGGAAGCCACCACAGTTAGCATTTTTGTTTTAATGACACATCTAAAAAAACATTGGCAAGTTTTACAGCAAATATGTAGCACATTCAGTCTCTTTCACTGACCAGGGGTACATTTCATAAAAGCATTGTTTTCCAACTATGTTTGCAAGTTCTGTCGTTATCAGCATAGTTCGAGTCTGTTTCCCGAAACCATAGTTTCACCGAACGTGAAACATTTAAGTAGTCGCAACTTTTCATGGCTGCTCGCTCTAACGTTAACCTAGGTAAATGTGCGTTATTATCCAACTGTTTGTGCGGAGTGAGGAAGCTAAAAGTATTAGCATGCTAACTGCATGACATGCTGACGTGAACAGCAGAAACAACTTCAAATGTTCTCAATTTTGGTTATACAGATAAGAGTAATACATCATTCCAAACTGTTTTACTTTTATTTGTGTAAACTCACAATAACAAGAAAGCGTTGTACCTTTTGTGAAAACAATCAGGATGTGCTTTCTGCCGTCTTGGTTTCTGTGAACTGGAGCGCATCACAAAAATGAACCGAAACTCAGGCTACTTGACTCAGACATGAGAAATATAGCTATAGAAAGCTTGAAATGTCTACTTTTAAACGAACCAATTCAAATCGAAAAGAAATGCTCTCTGCCTATAATCCGCATGAAAGCTGTATTTCTCTCTATATGTGCATCCACTAGGGGTGTGACGAGACCCCTATCCCACGAGACGAGACGAGACACGAGATTGGGTTCACGAGACGAGATTTTTTATAGTATTTTTAAGAAATCCTCAATAATGAAACGTATGAAGGGAAAATAGTCTTTTATTCAACTGAAAATCATAAAATGCAAAAATGTTGGTGCATTTTGAAATCAATTTGTAATGCATGTCATTTTACTTCTATTTTAATGAATTATTTGCAGTAAAACAACATGCAAACACTGCTAAATGTTTTGCCACAAAATCAACCAATTGTTTTCTGCCCTGTATAATTTCACATGAGAAATCTCACTGAACTTCTTTCTACAGATTGAACATAAATTAACATTATAATAAACAATAAAATAAACATAAATAAAAAATTCAAATAACACTTTAAGTGTCACTTTAACTGCAGTACAAAGTTGACCATTTCCCAGTCACTATTGATTGTGTGGCTGTAACTGTTATATAGCTCTGCGTACACCGAGAAGTCCAACCGTTAGCAGTAATAGCGATGCTTTCTGCCTCTTTAGGGGCCGTTCACATATCGCGCCTAAAAAAGCGTGTAAAGCGCGGCCGCGTCGCTTCCTCCTTCTTTTGCAAGCGTTCGGGAGCTCGCGCTTCTATAGCATCTGTCGTTGCTATGCAATCATGAGGAAGGCGCGCCATGAAAAAACGAGCGCGCCGCACCGCATGCGCGTCGCGACCGCCTCGCTTCCATTTTCCGCGAATGAAAATGCGCGCGATATGTTAACGGCCCCTAAGGGTCTGTACAACCTTTGCCGAGCTTAGTTTTCTTACAATGTTTACATATTGTTTGTGTCTTATTCTTTCGCCGTTTATTATTTCTACTGGAAAACCAAAATGTTTCCACACAAACGATTTGAAAGTGGCGGGGGCATCTTCAATAATAATTTCAGCCTCACACTGATAGCACGACGAGACAACTTTTCACCTCGACGAGAAATCTCGTCACGTTTTAGTCTCGCGAGATCTCGTGGCACCCCTAGCATCCACTATTCTCCGGAGATGGCGAGGGAAGATCGTCAACTTCATCTTTGCAGCCAACACTAACTCAGAAATCACTAGTTTATTAATAAACAATTAAAATGTCTCCTTGCTATTTTTTTCCGGACATATGCATAATCATTACTTTTGCCGGTGCTTTGCGGAAAGCTTTATTCTCGAGTGCGGAATAGGCTATATTAAGCCTATATATTAAATGCTCATTATGGTTTTAGTATTCTCCTCAGTATATATTTGAGTAATTAAATTAATATAAACGCGCAATTAGTCGACTAATCGCTTAAATGAATGACTAATAGTCGACTAACGTCGAGGGCAGCCCTAATTTCTAATAAATACAAATGTAATTTACGTCTTTTAGTTTGTCGAGATGTAAAGCACATTTACATGCTCTGTGATTGAATCTGTAAATAAAGCAAAATAACTGAGAGAAATGAGAATCGGTCCTCGGATGCCATTTCTGTGATTTATAACAAAAAAAATCTGACTTTAATTCGAATGGATTTATTAAAAGAAGTTACTCCACCACATTCATCTCACTTATCAACTTGGTTGAACAACAAATTTGTGACAGTACGTACGATTTTAGGAAACTGTTGTGACCTGCTGGTTGGTTTCTTCAACAATGTATCTATAGTAGTTAAGCAACGAAACTGATTATAAACAGTTTATTTGGTTGCATGTAAATGAAGCTATTGAAAGTAAAATGCATTTCAGAGGATGGAGAATTCATTCAGAACATTCACCTCTCATAGGATGGCAAGTATTCCTGAAGATCTCCACACACCAGAGTCACATTCTTCTGTAGGAACTGCCTACTGTATGGTGTGAATCTCATTGCAGTGTGAATTGCTGGGGTTCACCTGCTTTTGAATGCATGACATTGAAGCACTTTGTCAAATTTACCTTTGTATCAGGCTTTCAGGGTTGTATTAGCCAGTTCTGTAGAAGTGCTCTGGCATTGATACTTAAACTGAAAAAAAGTGCTTTTATATAGCTGTTGACCTGACAGTCACTTTAACAGAAGCATCTCGTTTGAATGACATCTATTGCAGGAGAGCCATGGAAATCATGTACTATTGCGATGGATGCGTATTACTTACAGTGGAATAGATCAATGTTAATGATATTTACTGATAATAACTAAGTGGACTAATTACTAGGAGATTGTTTGTTTTTTAAAAGTATCGTATAGTTTGGCTTGGCAATGTTGTTTTTTTTAGCCATTGTGACTATAAATCGACCGATAATCGGTTTTACCGATATTTTTCCCACAATCGGGTATCGGATAAATTGCTCCAGCACGGTCACTGTATGCAGCTTTTAACACTGTCTATTCATTTAAAACTCTTTAAATTATAACCTTTTATTTCACTAATAAATATCTAAATAATTACAGCTCTGTGGAAATGAATTATTTCTGTATAAATACGGTAGTATTTCATAATCTAGACATGAATAATTCTGATAACATGCCAGATGAGATGTACTCTGTAACTGTTTTCAATGTTCTGACAACCCGTATTCCAGCGTGTTCCATTCTCTTTAGCCTATTAAACACAAAAACCTTTTAAAACTGTACTTTTAAATGAATGATTATTCTTTTTAGATTTATTGGGAGTTGATTGACTCCCCTGGTATTTGTGCTCCATTTGAAAACATTTGAGACTATACATTTATTTTGCCTTTAGTTCTTATTAATGCTGCTGTTATAAAAAAAAATGCAACTGGGATTATTAAGATGCATTAAAGTAGTAATGTTTTTATTATTATTCAGAATGTTTTTTTAGTTTGCTAGAATTATTTTTTTGCAGGCCATGTTTGTTTACCTGATATCAGATTTTATTTTTAAAAAGACACTGCACTATATACAGTGCACTATATACTTTTTAATTTTTTGCACTCGTTCAGACTAAAAATAAAACAAATAAAAATATCTGTTCTGAATATTATCAGGCACATAAACATGCGAACAGTTGGCATTGTTTATACATCAATATTGGTCGATGTGTCTGAAACTGCACTAGACTGTGTAGTAATTTTTATTCATAGAAGTTTCACCACTCATCAGTTGACAGCTGGGGCTTTTTTTCACATATCATGTGTTTTTTCCAGTAGGATTGATAAACATTCATGTGTCTTCACTGGGAAATCTGACAACCAATTAATTTTTTGATGGACTTTATTACATCTTGTGCTGTATAGTTAATGAAACCCCTTAAAGCTACTTTTTAAACTTGTTTCCATCCAAAGTTGCAAATTTGACTTGACTTGAATTGAAAATTGAAATCACACAAAACATTTGTGAATAAAGCACTGTTTCCATCCAGTGAGTCAAAGAGAACAAAATCGTAACTTCCTGATAAACTGGCACCAAATATCATAAAAATGGAAGTTGCTGCAGTAGAAACCACTGGTGTTTTTCGTATTACCTGCGCCTCAGAGCACGCAGACGAAACGCAATAAATGCAGTCATGTTATCTTGTTTTCGGAGACGGATGCCTGTTTTGGAATGCAGTTCTGGGAGGTAATAATACCCAACAACTTTGATGACAGACTTTGGCTCAAGCATTTCAGAATGACCAAAACATTTCAGACGCTGTGCGACGAGATCGGTCCACCGGTTAGTCCAGTTACGCCGCCTCATTGCGCAAAGTCACATGACTTTTTTTTTAATGCACATTGAGGAATTTATTGGGTAAATGTGTTTTCTGTTGTAGTTTATGCGCACGTTTTCTTATCAGATAAAAAAATGTATCCACCTCAATTGAGCAAGTTTCCATTCATCGTTTTTAATGCAGTATCCCAAAATGTGCATAAAAATAGGTGGAAGGAAAAATGGCTAAAGTTAGACACAGAATGCTTTCTTTCCATGTTTGAAAAATTCATGTTGAAAACCCAACGTTATGCTACTACACTACATTATTACTACTAAATTAATGCGTTAAACTGATGTTTTTTAAGTAATAAAGCTGAATTCTGGTTTACTCAATGTTATTATAATTGGAGAGGCTTCATACTCATCAGCAAAGTATAATCAGAAAGATTTGTAGTTTCAGCTTTAGTATCACTTATCAAATTTCAAGTCACGCTTCAACAAACTGTTATGTGAAAACCATTGCATAGAGTACAAAATCCCAAGGTGTTGAAGTAAAACGCTAATCTTTTCAACTCCAGCTGCGTGACGTTTGTCTTGAAGGTTTGCGCGGGAATGTTTTTCCCCAATCAACGTCTTTTGTGCTAACCTAAGTTCAGCTTCAGAGAATTGTGAAAAAGCTGTTCCTCCCCTGGCTCTGTGATATATTTGTTGTATCTGTTAGATGGAGTACCACCCACATAGAGTCTATCCTCTGTTTAGAGGAAGCAGCAGAATGCATTACATCCATAAATAGTTGACTTGTGGTTCTCCGGGGAAATCTAGCAGCATGAAAAACAACTTGTCTTGTAAGTGGGTATGTCGAACATTTCTTTGGTTCTTTCATTCTGTACGATTGTACACCAGAACTGTATAAGATACACATAAGATAAATACATCTTGTTATAATTATGACATAATTGCAGTATTCTTAAATCTTTCTTTGTCCTGTTTTTGTTCAGTCACATCACAACTGATATGAGCTCATATAAAAGGGTTCGTTCACACTTGTAGTTCGGTTCATTTGGTTCGGACCAAAAAACAAAAACAAAACATATAGTCCTGGTCCACTTAGCGTTCACACTGGCATTTTTAACAGCGAACCTAAAGTTACCGAACCAAAGGCATAGGGATACGGTCACGACCTGATTGGTCTGGTTTTATGACGTATATTTCGCGACGGAGCTCGCTTCCCGAACATTCAAAACAATGCTGTGTTCTGGATTAAACACCATCATTTTATGCGTGTACATATGCTTTATTTTTACCAGCTGAGAACTCATGAAGAGCTCATAAAATGTTCAAAACATTCAAAACAGCAGCAGGATTTCCTCCGTTGTGTGCAGAAACAAATATTGATGAGGCACTTCACCTCCTCGTTGCTCCACGTTTGCCCTCGACTCATTTTGGATACACCGATCTTTCCGCGTCGTCAGATCAGCTTGTAGTGTCGCATCTTGTGACATCACGTCCTATTTTTGGTTCGTTTACGTGTCTTTGGTCCGTGTTGCGTTCATATATCAATCGAACCGCACCAGAGTTCGTTTGGAAGCGGACCGAGACCCATCTTTTTAGCGGTCTCGGTCCACACCAGGGTTCGGATGGCAGCGTTCACATATGTTCAAACGAACCGCACTAACTGAGCAATCACACCAGGGTTCGTTTTAATCAAACCAAACATGACAAGTGTGAACGCACCCTTATTCTTTTTTTCTGAAAATTTTAAATTCCCACCACTTCTCAATTTGGTGTTTGAAAGCATTCTGGTGCTTTTGAAAATTTACATTCATACTTGCATAATTAAATGACCGCTTTATTGAAACTAACACACAATAAAACATATTTACCTTGAAGTACACACATATTACAAAACAATAGTGGCAAAATTGGTGGAAATGGTGTGACGGAAATGATATTTTGAAAACTTTTTTTTTTTTTTCCTCTTTTATCATACTTGTAAACATGTCTTGCAATGCAATTCATATTTTTATGACTGATTTTCAGAGTTGAAGATTGTTTGCCTCTGGAAGGTTGCCTCTGGGACAAGGGTAAAACAATAAAATCTATGCATAAAAGGCATTTAAAAACAAGCCAAGACACGATAAGACTGTTTTTAACGTGACCTGCATAAAACGGAACGAAAACGTATCATAACAATGGACATTTGGGAAAATGTCTTATTAATAGACTTGTTTTTCTCCAGGATTGTCGGCCAAAGTTCTAGTTTATGTTGCTGGAGGACTGGATGTTTATTCTGGCACCTCGCAGCGAGTAGCGTTGCGCTTTTTGCGTTTGTTGTGAAAAGGTGTATGACGAAGCACAGTGCTGGAGAGGCTGTGCTTCTGAGCTGCTTATCTGGATTTCCTCTCAGCCCTGCCTTTTCCAGAGAGGGTGACCTTGACAAGAATGTGGATTATTATTGTAATAGATACTGTTGTTAGTGAATGACTAGTCACACCAGGAGGTGGTATAATGGAGGAGGGGAAAGAATTTGCTTTTCTACCCCCTCCTCCACGTCTGTTTGACTCTTGATCACTCTCACTCTGATCTGTTACACACTATTAGTGCTTGGCCTGACATCTGGATCTTTTTTTTTTTTTTCTACTTTTTTTTTTTTTTGGTAGGTCTTCCAGCTACCCTTTATGCATTTAAGAAAAGCAAGAAAGATGTGGTTTGACAGAGCACCCAATGAAAGGTGAAATTAGCTGGATCTCCTGTCTCGAACAAACAAGCTAATTTTTTTTCACACGGAAAACGTTCTCAGTAGCTGACAGCACTTCTCGGTTAAGTATGTGTTGTCTGTTATTCCAAAAGTCCTGAAAGGTGCCACGTCTTCAAACTGCGAGAATGAGCTGCAGTGCTTTCGGCAACTGTTCATCAGGTCTGACATGAAGGGAAGGGATCTTGCCTCACCCTGAAGGGTTTTATTCAGGGTGTTGGTGTGAAATCAGTAGGAGAAATTCATTTTCAGTGATCTTTGCTCTTTACGTTTGCAATTGACCCTTTGCAAAGACCCGCCCCCTTTAGTTACTGTTGCTACGTCGGACAAGCCATGCGCTCTCACGCCACACATCATGTTCTCATGAAGTGAAAAATACATCCTGGAGCAAAGAGGACACTGACAACACGTCGACGGATAAGACAGAGCAGGTTACTATTGATATGAAACAAAGTTTCAAATTTCAAATATTGTAATTTTTTAAAGACGTTTAAACAATAAATAGCGTGTAGTGTCTCTTTAATGTGTCGTGACAGATCGCAGTAGCTCCTCGTGAAGCGATCATCTCTTCATACTAGTTCATTTATAGCATCAAATAAACATGAATGAACATCAGAAGGAATGTTGTTTCAAGCGCGGAAAGACGTGAGTTCAAGTTCACCAACGTTACTCTACTAACTTCTCTAAATGCAATTTAGCGATATCGACATTGGGTGCAATGTGATATGAGGCAAAGACCAAGACCTTCAATAAATGGTTTTAAGACCAGTCTCAAGTACTACAACACTACTTTGCTCTGAAACCTACCTCAACAATAGCTATATAGCCTACCTATTCAAACAAATCATAGCCTTTGCAGTGTGATAATCACACTCACGGTGCATTCATACCGGGCGTCGGCGTTAGCGGTTTTCATTTGCTTTGAATGGGAGAAGACATGTGTTGTGGAACTGAATTGTTGGTTCTGTTGCATTGCTTTGTTAGTGGCAGAAGCAAAGCAAATCTCAACTATTCAAGCGTCAACACAGGCGTCGGCCAGTCAGATAGCCATATGCAAATACCCTTACGCAAATACCCTAGCGCAGACGCTAGCCAATTGCGTTCATGCATCACCGGACGGTAATGTGATTGGCTGTTGTCACTGTGACGTCACTTTAGCACCGAGCTTCAAACATGCCCTCCGTCAAACATTGATGCTGACGCCCTGCGTGAATGGAGCTAAGCTATATCGCAAATTTGTTTTCTGTTCGATTGACGATGATTTGCCAAAGCAATGGCGCAAAAAACAACATTAGTGATCTTTTAGGCTTGTTACGAAATTGACTGGACAGATTAGTCTATGTAATTAATGGGAAACTGATCACCAATTGACCGTTCGCAAAGACCCGCCCCCATTAGTTACTGTTGAAATGCCCAACAAGCCATGCGCTCTCACGCCACACATCATGTTCGGAGTGAAAAATACATCGCGGAGCAAAGAGGACACTGACAAAGTATGAAATGGTTCCATATTTAAAATATTGTCTTTTTTTTTAAATAAGTTTAGCTCCTTCAAGCGGCTCGTGAACCGATCATCTCTTCATACTAGTTCATTTATAGCATCAAATAAACATGAATGAACATCAGAAGGAATGTTGTTTCAAGCGCGAAAGACGCGAGTTCAAGTTCACCAACGTTAATGTACTAATTCCCCTGACTGTCGGATAAAATGGCGGATACGGGGTTATGATTGGTCAGATCGCCTGTCAATCAAACTTTTTGCCGATGGGTCAATTAAAACAGAAATAGACATTTAATATAGAGTGCAATTAATCAGTTAAAAATGGCAATTACTCGCCTATATGTACATCCTTAAAGTCTTTAAGCACAGACGGCGTTTAATCTTTTCTTTTGCATAATTACAGTGTAACCTTTTATTAGTCGATTCATGTGAAATATCAGTCTACTCATCCTTTACGTAATCATCTCTTCTCAGTGAACTGTGAAGCTGCAGGAGGTGTGATATAACAATAGATAATGTTAATGCATCTAGTAAGAAGACACTGCGCTGCTTCAATACATTGCAGGTTATAAAAAAAACAGAATGTAGGAAAAGTAGTTAGCTATTGGAAAAGCTATACTGTTATAAAAACAACTGAGCTACTGTCAAGCTAGTGAAAAATGTAGTTGTTAGTATTGTCGTAGTTGGCTACTCCCCAGCACTGTGTATATATTTTTAAGATGCGCTTCCATTTCGGCACTCTCATGTTAGCCACATTTGCAAGCAATCTCTGTTGACTGTTCTACACATTTCTATCAGCCAAAAACTAACAATGTACTGCAACTTGTTTAACCTCTGGTGACTCAATCGCTGTCAGTGTGAGCGGCCTTTGAGCAATGTTCCTGCTTTTTCAGTAAACAGAAGTATTAATAATGACGTTCAAATTCCAAAGGTGGCTTTTTACACATCAGTGCAGAATCATCTTCAACGCTTCTGTAAATCCTTTCTTTTCTCAGCTTCAATAAATGCTCTCAGGCGTCCATTTTCTCCGGCAGCAGCTATGAGGAATGCAGGTCGCCATTCTCGCTTGGCTCAGGGGCCTTCCCTCTTCCCCTCCAGCCTCCCACAGGCCTGTAAACAATACTGGGCATGAGCCCAAGCTAACCAGCTGCATGGAGGAGGCCAAATGAGGCAGGATGGGGGATGGTCAGACACGACCGAGCCATGTTGAGAGAATGGCGCTCAAAACACCTGCTGTGCAGAAGCCAGTCCTCTAACCAGCCAAATTTTCAAAGCAGAAGGTGAAGTGCAAGCAAATGCTCATTGTGGCTGTTTGTGGTAGTGGTTGTCTTTTTTTTTTATTTTAGGCTAATTTTGTTTTATTCAGATCACTGCCATTGCCATTTTTTTATGCATCAGACAAATGATGTTTGGTTTTGCATCGTATGTTGCAAGGCTTGAATTTTGGCTCGACTTGAACCACGGCGTTCAATTCCATTGTGTTGTTTTTTTCCCTTTAAGATGCTTGCAGAGAAATTTGATCTTTTACAGATATGTTAACACGGGAAAAACAATCTTTGTTCAATTCTACCTAGAACCTTACGTAGGGAAGATTTCATGGGGTGGGCAATATGACAAAAATATTGAGATCTTCTCAATGAGTCTTTTTCATGTTTGTTTTTTTTAAGAGTATTTTGCTCGTCACTGGGCAATACAGCCAAACTAATTTCCCCATTTTAAAAATAAAATTAATTTATTTAATAATTTTCAAAATTTATTTGCTTCAAAATAACATGTATTTTAGTAGAGGTTCTGACAAAATGCTGCTATTTAAATTTTTAATTAAAAAATGGGTTGAGTGAATGATTCAATGACTCACTCATAAATACTTGTTATATTTCTGGATGAATCAGCATTTTTGAACAAATCTCTTGAATGAATGATTCAATGACAAATACATTTTTAACAGTCACTTGTCGCCACCTACTGGTGTAACGGTGAAATCGATACACTCGTCGTTTGACGCATCGTTACGGTCAAAAGATCGTTACTCTATTTTTAGCGCTACCGTAGACATCTGTGTTTATATCCAAACTATAAACTTTTGTCGCTGTAATTCTGTTGTAATTTGAATAACGATACTATTTGGCCATGCCCCTCACTTTCTTAGAACTGTGTTTTTAAACCAGCAGCCTTCGAGTTTAAAAGCTTTTTATCTCGTCATCAAATTCACAGAACAAAAAGAACATATGTAGGCATGCTGATGGACAACATAATGTTTTCAGTGCTTGAAATAAGCCTAAGCTCAGTTGATCAGCGTAGGTCATCTGTTATCTTGGAAAGCGCAGAAGCAGTTAAGTAAAGCTGACAGATTACTGCCTCAGAGCTACAGTCCAGCTGCTATCAGAGCAGAGCAGTTGAATTCAGCCGTGGTTTGGTTTAACTGCCTTTGCTTCATGCTTTTATGTTCAGTTTTTGCAGGGCAGTTTCACACTAGAGTCCATTTGATACCAGACTTCGGTTTTTTCGGATGTGTGAAAGCTTTTTACCATAATGTCTAGATGCTAAGCTTTGGTGCTCACCCAAAAGATCTTAATCAGGGTGACACTAGGGGTGTGCAAAAATGATTGTTCGGTACGTATTCAGTAGAGCAGGGGAAATGAAAGAGTTTTTATTATTAAACTGGTTTACTGAACAAACTAGGTCTGTTTTTAAATTAAAAAAGTCTGTCAGTGTTGTTGTAACCGGCAGGAACACACACTGCGGTTTGTGGTTCTGTTGTAAATGAGGGAAGATGTGGGGATGGTTTAGGATTAGGTAGCGACTTCAACAAGGGGCTAATAATTTGTAAGGGAGTCGAAATTCGGCACAACACCGGCACTTTTTTGATGAATCAAAGTCTGCGAAGTTAAAAAGAGACTCGTTTGCTGTCAGGATAATCCTTAGGAAATAGCCTACTTTACGTGAATTTGTAACATTTACAGGCAAGTATACAACTGTAAGATGTGGGTGTGAATTCGGGTGGATTGGGACACTTTTTCCGAGTCATTTCAATGGCAACATGTCCTTATCAGTTGAGTAACGTGTCTCAAATGCATTAAACAACACACACGTTTGATAGCAGGGCAAGCCATGTAGGTTTATGATTTAATTTGAAGCGCTTAATATAAAGTCTATTTGTTTAAGTCAACTCGGTTCTCTGTGTTCTTCGTAATTTTTCAGATGTGTTCAGAACATCAAAGTATATCGATGTAAACATTTTGTCCCATCCTAGGGGAAAGCCGTACTTTAAAATTATGCTCCGCATGTGCAGTGGTTAAAACAACACTGTATTCATCCGATACACATGCGTATTTTTGGTGCGGATACGTGTGCCATTTCACCCCTAGGTTGCGAGCCTCCCGAAATCCAGGCGCTCCCAGAATCGACAGCATTTTTCTCCTCTCTACCGTCGGCCCTGATTGCGTCTAACTTAACTAACGTCTATTCTTGTAATCGCTGGTCTTCATGTTGTGGAAACTTACTTGTGAGCAAGTAAGTTCCTCTCCAGAACATTCTCCTTCACTGCTCCCTGCTGGTGGAATGATCTCCCTACTTTCATCAGGAACGCAGAATCCCTGGCAATATTCAAGAGACAGCTGAAAACTCATCTCTTCCGTGAACACTTAATCCCCTCATAAAAAAAAATAAAAATAACCCTTTCCTTCCCTTTTCCTTCCCTTTTCCCTTCCTACTCTAGCTTATGAGCAATGTATGAAACTTGTATTGTGAGCACTTCCTGTGTTATTTGCCAATTCATGAAGAATCGCTTGTTTGTTTTCCTCACTTGTAAGTCGCTTTGGATAAAAGCGTCTGCTAAATGACTAAATGTAAATGTGAGCACATTTACTGCTAGCAAGTGATGCCAGATTCATCTGAAAATGGTGATCTATATTTTATATATATATATATATATATATATATATATATATATATATATATATATATATATATATATATATATATATATATATATATATATATATATATATATATATATATATATATATATATATATATATATTTTTTTTTTTTTTTTTTTTCTTCCCTGAAATGTTAGCATGTGTGAACTTAATGAAATATATTTAATGCAGCAGATTTAAATGTATTACTACTACTTACTGTTCTGTAAAGACATGAACATGAACTAACAATGAGAAATACATTTGTTACAGTATTTATCAATCTTTGTTAATGTTAAATACAGTTTTTCATTGTTTGTTCATGTTAGTTCACAGTGCGTTAACTGTTAAGAAATACAACTTATGATTTTAATCATGTTTTGCTAAATGTCGAAAATTAACATCGATAAGTTTACTAAATGCTGTAGAATTGTTCATGCTCAATTCATGTTAACTAATGAAACCTAATTGTAAAGTGTTACCACAATTTCTATTGCTTTGTACATAAATATATATATTTATATTTTAGGAAAGGCTACTTGGGAAACCTTTCCTCTAGGATCATGTTGACTCAAGTACTATAAAGGGTTCGAATGAAAACTCGCTGTTAATCTCGTGTAAATTGGATGGGAAAAGGGCTTCAAATATTATGTTCAAGCTGCAGATGTTTCCAGTTGAGATTGATGGGTCAAGGACGTTACAGAGCCCATCATGCATGTGTGCTGATTGCCTGTTTATTAGGCTCCATCGATTCCATCTCAACATTTCACCCTCAGGCACTGCTATCATTCTCAGATTGATTCTTGCTGTTTTGTGTTTGCAGTCATAAAAGGCAATTGTTTTATCCCCCCTCTATTAGCTTTTCTACGGATGTCTTCTGGGGAATGCAGAATCTGTCCTCTTAGCAACAGGCGAATAAGCCAGACATCAAGTTCCACAGGCTTTCTGTAGCAGATCTTCCTCTGCCTGCGGAAAATGTCTTTATTATCTATAAAAATCACTTCCACATATGCGGCTCTAACGGAAGGCTAAGCGTCAGTGAACTGGATACTGGGGAGTGATGATAATTGTTTTTTAATTAGCCAAGAATAAATCTCTGCTGTTGTGGTTTTGATGCTGGTTATTAAGCCAAAAACATGAACGCGGAAACACTGTTTTCTCTTTCTTGGGGTGATGATATAATCTTCTCTCATTGTTTGCAAAGATGTCGGTCGGCGAGAGACCTCAGGATGATTCTCTTTTTAGACCCTGTTTGTTTAGTGCATCTCCACAGACTGCTGAAGATTAAGCTGTTTCATCTGGCAACTGCTGTGAAGATTCGTCTCATCTCCTGTGGCCGCCTCGCCTTTTTCCTGGCTTAGTGAAGTTATTGGTTTCTCTGCGAGTGAAATGGAATTGAGCTTTGAACTCTTAAGTATGCATGGCTTCTGCTTGCTTCTGCATTCTTTAGGACTGAGTTGTACTTCCACTCTTGCGGAACCGGCTCGTAGTTAGTCCTCTGATATGTTGAAGTGGACCGTTGCTCGTATTGTGTAGAATAGGAGGATGCAGTCCCACGTTAATGTGTGTAGCATGATGACTGGTTTACAATGTGCACTTTTTATACAAATTTTTACATGTAAATAAGTAATTTCATAGATATAAAACCTGTGCATAGTGATTACTTTAATTTATCTAACAGTGACCTTTATTTGTATAGGTTGTACCTCCATTCTTCAGATTTCTCCTGCCAGCATTTTGTGTATGTTACAATGCAACCTAACTTTGACACTTTAGTTTAGGGTCCAATTCTCACTATTAACTAGTTGCTTATTAGCATGCATATTACAGGGATATTGGCTGTTTATTAGCACTTATAAAGCACATATTAATGGTTTATTCTGCATGACAGTATTCTACATCCCTTAAACCTACCCAATACCTAAACTTAACCTTACTAACTATTAATAAGCAGTAATTAGGAGTTTGAGGCAAAAGTCGTAGTTAACAGTTAGTTAATAGTGAAAATTGAGCCCTAAAATAAAGTGACCTTCTCTTCTATTGTTTTGAGACGAAAAAGTATGGGTTAGGTTTACGTTATGTTATTCTCTTTTTAATAAACTATATTCTAAAATTAATGAATCATCTGGTTTCTCTAGGCTTCAGTCATTTTACGGATACTGTTCAAGCTGGCAGCATAATTACATTATATATCGTGATAAATATTGGTATTGATCAATATGGAAAAAATATCACGATCATATTTTTTGCCTTATCACCCAACCCTACTTTGCTGTCATTTAGCACTCACTTGAAGTCTGCTTTAAAAATAACATTGAATAAATGTTTTTTAGCAGATTTGCATTTCATGAATTTTCAAATGTTATGTTGTAATGCCTAAATTCACTTTTTACAAATATTTTTTTTACACATCTATTACACACATTAGTATAGAATTTTAATATCATCCATTTATGCTTAATGACTTAAATCATAATACATGTATTATAGCTGTTATTTAGCTGTAATTAGCCAATCTTTGAGATGACTGGTAAAAACAGATAATGTGCATATATGTATGTGTATATATGTGTGTGTATGTATTTATGTACGTGTATATATATATATATATATATATGTGTGTGTGTATATATGTATATGTGTGTGTGTGTTTGTGTATATATATATATATATATATATATATATATATATGTGTGTGTGTATATATGTATATGTGTGTGTGTGTTTGTGTATATATATATATATATATATATATATATATATATATATATATATGTGTGTGTGTGTATATATGTATATGTGTGTGTGTGTTTGTGTATATATATATATATATATATATATATGTGTGTGTGTGTACGTGTATATATATACGTATGTATGTATATGCATATGTATATGTATATGTATATGTGTATATATATATATATATATATATATATATATATATCCATCCACTACCTACCCTTTACAGAGTTAAGCTAATTCATATTCAGAGAATAAGTTCTGATCTGTTGTCAAACATCTCTAGCTAAACAGCATAAAGTCTTCCTCACACTGCAGTTTATTTTAGTCAACAGCCACCCACTTAAACACTAAGGCACTGTCTGACCAAAACATAAAGCTACCAACTACAGTTCGCTTTGTTTTACATGAAATAGATATTTATTTTAAACCGATATCTTTTACTTGTTTAAAGTGCCTCCTAATGAAACTCTTTCAGGGACTATCCTTCCAAGATTTAATGCCTGCCTACTTGATATTAACTTGGTACATTTGGCAATTCGTTTTTTCCTCAGAAGTGCTCAGACTACTTCCAAGTGGACTGATAAAAGGCATTACATTGGGAAAGTTCGTTCCAGGTTTCTGAGCATAAATGGATTAGTCGCTCCGCAAATGGACTGAGCGTGGGTGTGCCGTCGAAGGCTGAGACTGCTAAAGAATAGGCTCTTTATCATCATTTCTTCATGTCTCTTTCATTTCTTCTATCTTGTTTTAGGCTATGTTGGTGTTTTGCAAGAGTATTAAAAACATCTGTGCTTAACCAAGATGATTGACATTTGGGCAAGATTTAGAAATCACATTGAATTCTCATCTCAGATAAAGATTAGGTTGAAGAACTGGAATTTTATTTAATTTGAAGGCCTTCATTTTTTCCTACCCTTCTTTGTACACGTATGACAGTTGTTTTCTGCCAAGGGTCTGTTGGCAATACAGCTAGATTGTGGCACTTGGCATCAAAACCACTTTTTTCATTTTCTTTCTAAAGGCTCGTGTGTCAGTATCGGCGGTACGTGCAGATGCGCTCTCATTATTCGTCACTATTAAAAGTCTTGAATGTGCTCATTGATTTATAGCTGAGTGCATCCAGATCCTGCGAGGTAATTGCTTGATGAATGTGGTACGGTGGATATTAGGGCTGTAAGTATATTTAAACGGCCTGTAGTGTGTTTGAGCATGTCTGACAGCTGGATGTTTGCTCATCTGTTGTGTCAGCGCACCAGCTACCATTCTGGCGAGTCACGCATAATCATAAATCAGCAGGCGATTGAGATGACATGAGTTTCTCTCACTGGTGTGATGTTTCATGCAGGAGGCAAAAACAGTCATGGAGTTTCTGAACCTGTTGTGATAACAGGCCATTAGGCACAATTCAGACATCCTTTGATATTTTTCCACTTAATCTTCCTCCTCCATCATTTAGATCAGGAATTTGGAACCTTTTTAGCATGAAGTATTATGCTGTATTTTTTTATCGTACATAAGGCCTTATATTGAGAGAATACGCCACCATTCAAAAGTTTTTGAGAGAAGTCTCATGCTCTCCAAGGCTGCATTTATTTGATCAAAAGTACTGCAAAAACATACAAAAACATATGTGAAACAATATTTTAAAATGTAATTTTCTCCTCTTATGGGAAAGCTTAATTTTTAGCATCATTATTCCAGTCTTAGTCAATTTAATTGCTTTAAACTCATCTTTGATAATCAAAATGACATTTAAGTTTTTTTTTTTTTCTGTGAAAATTTCTTCATGCCCTTAAAAAATCTCTTGAATGTAACTCCTACACCCTTGCTTCATTTAAACATAAGTTTTATGTAATTTAATTACATAGCAATTTTCCATCCATTTGGATTACATAGTTTTAACATAAACAAACTAAATGTAAATGAAATGGGTAAGATTTATGTAATAGTTCACAGAAAAATGCCCAGGTTAATTAACACTGTTTAGTGGTCGTGTGTGCGCACTACTGAGTTAAAGTACCATTGAAGCAGAGTCAGAATTAATGAGATCATTAAGTGATGATTGAACATTAATGATGAACACCTGCTGTTAACAAGCAGAATCACTGAAGGACAGAGAAACACAAGAACTACAACTGACTTCGGTCACAGCCTTCGATGAAATCAACTGAAGATAAAAGACATTTAATCTCTCAAGATCTGATTGAACAACTCTACAAACTCTACAAAGCTTTCCCAGCTTCACTCACTACTAACTACACTGACTTTATTTCTGTCATACGTCTATAGAAGTTCTTATGAAAACAAACAGGTTTAGATGTTAATGATTTATTGAGATTCATTTGAATGTCAGTGTTGGCTTTAATTGGGCTCTTGACTGTATTGTATAGACTTATGGTTAGACTGAAAAATTATTTTGAGTGTATATGCTCATTCATGAATATGCAAATTAGTCCCCGCCTCCAATCAATCACAAGAGCTCTGACAACCTGATCCACTTGGCCAACTGTAGCAAACGCTACACAATGGCAATACTGGTTTAATTCAGTCATATATGCTTGAACCAGAAACTGATTTAGAAGAAGAGCGAATTACACAAGTCGATGTATCAGAATGGTAATGCGTTTTATGTAGGCATGGGCTGGTATGAGATTTCGATGGTATGATGACCTTAAGCAAAAATATCACGGTATTGCGATTATAGCTCTAAAATGTGTTATTCAAATGTTTTTGCATTGAACACATTTTATTTTTAAGCAACATATAGAATGTTTGGAACAGTAGTAAACATCTATGTCAGGATAAATAATTAAATAAAATTAATAATTGAATTCTCACATAAGAACAAATAAACAAATGATAGCACAAATACAATAGAATAAAGAGACAGGTTAAATAAACAGGGCTTTTTAGGTGTATATTCAGGTAAGAAATACTACAGAAATGAAAGTAATCAAATGTAAAATAACACTGGATTGTTTTCATTTTAAAAATAAAATACTGATTAATGCTTACAAAAGTTATTCAGTCAAGAGAAGTGATTTTCTGTCTTTTGTTCAGGTTTATTAGGCTGCTGTCACTTTAAGAGCCTATGCATGAATCCAATATACTGTTACACAATATTCTGCTATTTCTATCAACTATTTACTGGACAAAACTGACTGTATTTACCTGAATACTGCAAGACGGGAATTTTGAACTTCTAGAGCAATAAGAAACAGTTGATTTAGTTCTCGCGAGCTGTTTAAGAGGCGGCTTTATGAGAGCACCACTTCTATAGATCAGTGCTGTGAGCACAAAACTGTGGGAATGACTGAAATTGTGTGCAATACAAGCACTGTTCAACCGGAGTGAATGAGACGATGAGTGAGAGGAGGCAGGTGTGTGTGTTTCGCCATCGGAGAGAAGAGGGAGTGAGAACGCACAACTGGTATCGGTGTATCGATACTGCAGAAAAGGAGTATTTGAACCATTTCAGTATTGATACAGAACGAAAGTTACAGATCTGATGAATTTGCACATGGTTTATTTCAATGCGTATTAAAAATACAGACATATAAACAACATTAAAAACTTGATTTTCACCACAGGGGATCTTTTAGCGTCACATAAACCTTCAGAAATCGTTGTAATATTCTGAATATTTCATTAATAGAAAGATCAAAAGAACTGCATTTATTTGAAATATAATTTAATGCATCCTTGCTTAATAAAAATATGAATTTCTTTTCCATCTATCTCTCCCTCAAAAAGTGTTTTTTTGTTTTGTTTTTTGTTTTGTTTTTTTGTGCCGTTAGCAGCATTCCGAAATTTCGATTCATGGTCTCTAAGGAATGACAAAACATTTGAAGCGCGCAGAGCCACTTTTACTAAAATGACAAAACTCACGAATGAAATGAGACATTTTCACCAAACTTGGGACAGTGGTGTATGGGCTCAATTTTTGGTCATATGCACAATATGCAGCGATTGGCCTATTGGTGGTGCTATGAAAGGAAACAGAATGTGAAATGGCTATAACTACTTAAGCGTTAGTCCAATTGACTTGAAAATTGGCATGCAGTGTCTTTGTCCAAGGTGCCATACATATCTATGAGGACATTGGCGTATCTAAAAAAAACATGGCCGCAATTGCCCAATGAATTTTGAGCACCTACTAGACAAGGTTAACAGAGGCTGATCGGAACAAAATTTGCATCGAAAACCAACTGTGGCAAACTAGTCCTAGGCTTTTGTCTTGACCTCGATAACTGCTTTATAAACCATATATTTCCTATGATAAATTGTCTGTATCGGCTGTAAATGATCGAGATGGCTATAGGCTTGCTACTTAAAACATACCTTTTTATTGCATGTGCTTAAAAAGGCTTTGAAGCGCTTGAACACCAATACTTGCTGCTATATTAATAACAATAATAATAATGCATGACCTCAGAGACTGCAGATGTAGGAAATGGATCATTCACAAAGTGAACTTTTGTTGCCCTGTGAAGCAGCGTGCCATATTCATACCGGTCTATTTCTGTCCATTTACCTGGTCGGTGTCCATCGTGTCCCCTGAATGCAGGTAGGGTCAATTAGAGCGCCTGAACACACAGGCTCATTTATTCAATTGAGGTACTGTGGCTGTGTTCACACTGTGAGATGATGTGGTGTCAGTGAGCGTGCTGTGTGGGCCCTGTTCCCCTGGAGTGAGGCTTAAGTAGCTCAAAGCATCTCTGGCTCTTAATGAGGTCCACCGTCCAGCAGGGTGCAGGTCAGGTCCTCTCTGTAACAGCCTTCATAAAATAGTCTACCTTAAGGGCATGTGCAGATGCTCTCCATGTGTCATTTATTTCCTGTCTGAGATCCACCAGCGCTTATCTTCCTTGTTTTGTCTCTGTCTCTTGCTGTTTTTCTTCAGATGGAGTCTCCGGTCTCCACCCCGGCCCCTCCGCCGCTTCACCTCCTCGCCTCTATGGGAAACAGTGACATCGCCTCAACTTGTGAGCAGCTTATGGTGCGCACACGCTCTGTGGCTGTCAACACGTCTGATGTGGCCCTGTCCACAGAGCCAGAGTGCCTGGGACCCTGTGAGCCGGGCACCAGCGTCAACCTGGAGGGCATTGTGTGGCAAGAAACCGAGGACGGTAAGAAAACAACGTGTGGTTATAATATGAGGTTGCAAGTGTTGATTACCAAGACTTTTGATTGAAATTGACCCTTTGCAAAGACCCGCTTCCTTTAGTTGCTATGTCCGACAAGTCATGCGCTCTCACGCCACACATCATGTTCTCACGCAGTGAAAAATACATCCAGGAGCAAAGAGGACACTGACAACACGTCAACAGATAAGACAGAGCAGGTTACTTTTGATATGAAACAATGTTTCAAATTTCAAATATTGTTATTTTTCAAATAAGTTTAAACAATAAATAGCGTATAGTGTCTCTTTAATGTGTCGTGACAGATCGCTGTAGCTCCTCGTGAACCGATCATCTCTTCATACTAGTTCATTTATAGCATCAAATAAACATGAATGAACATCAGAAGGAATGTTGTTTCAAGCGCGGAGAGATGCGAGTTCAAGTTCACCAACGTTAATCTACTAACTCCCATGACCGCTTTGTCGGACAAAATGGCAGATTCGGGGTTATGATTGGTCAGATCGCCTGTCAATCAAACTGCCGGCGAAAGGTCAATTGCGTCAAAGTGACTGACACGTGAAGTGGTTAACTTGGTTTAAAGGCGACATTATCTGAAATAGATTATGTAATTTGAGCAACAGGGAGAAAAGATGATTTAAATCGTGTCTGTGATTGGTTGTAAAGAAATTAGGAAATTTGTGTATAGATTGTGATCAAAACTCAAAATGCTGTACTTCTGCTCATGCATGTCTAGTTTACTCTGTTTTCCTCGGAGCTCAGTGTATCAGCACAGTATCTTTGTTTCCAAGTAGAATGACAAAAACAAGTCAGTCATGATATTTTGTATGCATACAAGCATGTAACCTTGTTGGCACAAAGTTTAAGTTGATAAAAAAGAGATCAAAACATGCTAGCATTATATAAAAAAACAAAAAACAGTGAGTTCAATCATGAAACTGCTTATTCTCAGTTTAGACTGTCAAAGATTTATAGGAAACCCATATACCCTATTTTCATCCAGGTGGATGATGCACACTGGTGGTTGAGGAGAGACCCCTGATCCCATTGTAAATCCACCTGTTTACATCTGGTATTAAGATGCAATTTGGTCGATTGGATCACAAGTGGATGATGCGAAATGCAGGTGTAAACATGGTTTAAAGACAAAACGCATACCGAACACAATGTCCTCTCACCATTCTAACACGCGCTCACAGCGTTTGACGTGGTCTGGCGGTTATCAGAGCAGAAATGAAAGATGCTGCTATCCGTGTGTTTTTCCATTGGCTCCAGTCATGTGTAAATTAAGCAAGCTTATTTTGTCCATTTGATTGAAAGATTTTTTTTTTAAAAATCCCATACATTTACTTGCCTATAGACCCTTGCCTCGAAGAAATGGACAGAAGTGGTTGAAAGTGGACAAAAGAGACACTAGGTGTAAACAGGAATGACTCTTTCGTCTACTTGTGATCCGATCGACCAAAACTCATCTTAATACCAGGTGTAAACCGTGTCTGAGTGTACAGTAATATGTAAAAGTGTTATATTAATGCTTTCTTCACTCATTTTCTATGTACATTTTTAATTATTTATTGGATTATGTGCATATAAACTTAATTTGTCAGTTTGTTATAATAAAAAAAGAAAGCAAAGAAACCAATTAAAAGTAGCAAAAACTGAAGCGAAGATGCTATTCACAGAAGTAGATGTTTAAATATTTTTGTCAGCCTCCAGCAAGTGTTTCTGATAGAAAACAAAAAACTGGCAGAAAATTACAATGATACTTCAGAACAACACAGTTACTGAGATTAACAAAAACAGTCCAATTTTATGTCTTGGGGATACAAAAACTATTTAGAGTTTAGAGAGAAATTTAGTGTGTTTGGAACATGATGATATGGCAAAAATATCATATCACAACTTTAACTTATCTCAATTCTGTTTCATGTTGGTTTTTAAGACTATTTTGCAAGTCACTGAGCAGTAGAGCCAAATTAATTTCCATATACAGCTCTGGAAAAAATTAAGAAACCACTGCAAAATTATCAGTTTCTCTGGGTTTACTATTTATAGGTATGTGTTTGGGTAAAATTAACATTTTTGTTTTGTTCTATAAACTACTGACATTTTTCCCAAATTCCAAATAAAAATATTGTAATTTAAAGCATTTATTTGCCAAAAGCAACAACTGGTCAAAATAACAAAAAATATGCAGTGGTCTCTTAATTTTTTCCAGATATATATATATATATATATAATTAATTGGTCAAAAGTTTGGACACATTACTATTAAATGTTTTTGAAAGAAGTTTCTAATGCTCATCAAGTCTGCATTTATTTGATCTAAAATACAGAAAAAAACTGTAATATTGTAAAATATTATTACAATTTAAAATCATGGTTTTCTATTTTAATATACTTTAAAATATAATTTATATCTGTGATGCAAAGCTGAATTTTCATCGGCCATTCTCCTCAGGGATCAATAAAGTACATCAATTTATCTTGTTTGAAAACACCTGCCTCGTAATGACTTCAGACCCTTGTTCTTTTACCAGCTCCTCAGCCACAGCGCTGCACGACACCTTACGCTCGCAATTTAATTTATTCTAACTGGATTTGTCCAGATTCTGTAGGTTTGATTTTTTTTTTTTTTTTTTTCACATCTAATCATAGCCCACTGCAGAAACGTCAGTGTGTTCTGCTCTCCACCAGCCTCAGTCTTGATTGTCGAGAACTAAAAAGGAAAAATCTCCTTCAAATCCCTAAATGAGAGCATATCTAGGCTATGGGTAGGCAGTGGAATACGTGCCGCCCACACTCTGCCTGCTGCCATCCTCCCAGTGCCGCCACATAAAGGGCTGCTTCATCAACATTCAGAGCGCATTGGCTGTCTAAGTGTTTTCTATTCCTCTTGCCATGGGCACAGTGTGTCTGATTCACCCTGCTCCTCTGTGGCCACTCTTGTGTGTGTGTCTTTGACATGGAGAGAGAACGCAGTTGAAGGGTCAAGAGGGAGAGAAAAACAAGACCGTTTGTGTGGCCATTGACAGCCCTTCCCAACCAGTGCCACGCTTCCACAACATCAACTCAATCTTTTTTTTTTTCAGGAAGGGTCCCAAACACAGGACTCCAATCATCTGCTCTTTCTCTTTAGAGAGGGAGCCATTGTTGTGCAGGTGTTACACACTCTCTCTCTCTTTCTATGCGAGAGCTGGTTCCACTGGTGTGCATCTCTCCTTTTGATGTGTTATTTTTCTCATCGGGGTGTTGGGCAGATCGTGGTGTATCGTGGTGACACTTTGTGTGGGTGGAAAGTAGAGCAGCTAGATCCCGTGGCAGGGAACACATCTCTCAAACACTTTGAGATGTCTTTCCGCTGTGCTGCACTCTCTTAAAGACGCTGCAGACAGTCCACCCACACTTCTCATAAGGATAACTTCCTAAGTCCTAACACTGCCAATGTAAGGTTATTTTGGTTTTGAATCTTTAACGCAGGAGTGATGTGCCTTGCCGCAGAGTTTAGATTAAACACGCCTGATGTTGAAGGCCCTCAAGATTCAGTTTAGCTCCAACCCTAATCAATCACACCCGATCAAGCTAATCAAGGTCTTCGGGATTACTGGAAAGCAACATGCAGATGAGTTTGATCAGGCTTGGCTCTAAACTGCAGGAAAGTGGATACTGAAGGCCAGGGCTGTGTCAAGAATCGCTCCCAATACCCTCATCTACTATTCCCTACATTAGTCCACTAATATAGTTCACTTGAGGGAGTGAATGAAAACAAGCGAGTGAATTCGGGCACTGAAGTGTGCCGGAAGGGCTGCCAGGGAGGGCTGTTTAATTTGAAGCAAACTGGCAGCTCCAGTAGTAATGAAAAGATTTATCTTGAACTCTGTAATGGAAACTGTGTATAAACCTTAATTAAACAATTTAATAATAAATTATATAGGAATTTATACCTCTGCGATATTACGCTGAACCAGCGGTTTGGAAAATGGATGGATGGATGATTCAGCTGCCATTTTCTGCTCAGACACGGGTATTAATTCAGCGTGCAACTCTCACAGTGCATTATGGGTATTCTCTAGCCGTTGAGCATACATCCGTTGTACATTGTGGGATTCAATGAGTGCACTCGATAACGTCAACTATGGTTTCGGACACTACTATAAATGGCTGTCCCTTCAAATAGTGCCCTATTTAAGGGTGTAGGGGACGGTTTTGGACCCAGATTTGCCCTGTCATAAAACCTGCGCTGCGTCCAAAATCAAATACTTCCCATACTATAGTATGTAAAAAATAGTACACCAAAAGAGTAGTATGTCTGAATACATAGTATTCGAAAAACAGTAGACGAAATGTCCCAGGATGACCTACTACTACGAGATTCTGAAGTGCACATTCGATGGACACTTTACTATCCCATGAGGCCACAGGAGAGGATTTATGAATGGAAGTGAAGTGACACAACGGGTCACTTGAGAATAAGAACATGGGGGATGTAGTACATTCATAAATTCATATTCAAAATTCAGTACCTGCTCATACAGTGCACTATTTCGGAAACAACACTGGATTGAGCCCCAGTTGACTTGAGTGGCACCATTTATAGTGGTTGTCTGTCCGCTACATTTTTTATTTTT
>CM076085.1:4762500-4775000 GCA_038088235.1 Zacco platypus | reverse complement strand
ATTACTCAGAAAGGCTCTCTCTCCCCAGCACGGTCTATCACTCCTAAAGGAAGAGGCTTTGATGCTCAGAGTCCATCTCCCTCTCCTGGAAAGTTTGGCTCTAAGACAAAGAAAAAGAATGGTGATGTTGAAGCAGACGTTTGTGGCACACCTATGGAGGGTTGTGAGGATGGGCCTTGCGTCACTGCTGACGAGGCTAGCAATGATGGCATAGAGGACAGGAAGTCCAAAAAGCCCAACAGCAATGTCAAGTCAGACAAGCTGTCCCAGAAGAACATGAAATCTTCCAGACCCATCCCTTCCCAGCAGTTGTACTCTCTGCAGCCAACATCATTCAGTGGTGGGAGCCCCAACCACCCCCCTGGGATGGCCAACATGTTGCAGGGCATCCCCAAGAGTCCTCAGTTGAAAGGCATGCAGTCTAAGTTAGGTGTTGCTGGGGACTCGTCGCCAATTATCCCAGCCTTGAGCAGTTCCAAGGACAAAAAGAAAAAGGACAAGAAAAAGAAAGATTTGGCCAAGGATGCAGACAGTCCCAAGCTCCCACCGAAAAGTGGGAAAACCGAAGAGGGGAAAAGTCCATACTCTGAATCCTCTGACCCAGGAAGCAGAAGCGAGGGTCATCTCAATGGCTCCTCTGACCCTCATCAAAGCCGCCTGGCTAGCATGAAGGCAGAGGCGGATAAGATATACAGCTTTACTGATAATGCTCCCAGTCCATCCATCGGGGTGGCGAGTCGTGTGGATAGCAGCGGACAGCCTCTCACTCCTCTTCATGTTGTCACCCAGAATGGGGCTGATAGCTCCTCGGTAAAGACGAATAGTCCTGCATACTCTGACATATCTGATGCTGGAGAGGATGGGGAAGGTAAAGTGGAAGGGGTCAAAGTCAAAGCGGAAGATCAGTCAAGCCGGGACGGTGCGAAAAAGGCTCTCTTTCCCTCTCAGGCATCCTCTAAAGAGTCTTCGTATTATGCTAGCTATGACAACTACTACTCTCCCAGTTACACCCACCCTAGTCCTGGTGGCTCCACTGCTGGTGGGCCTCTACCAGACGGGCAAGCTGTGAAACTGAAAAAGGAAGATGAACAAGAATTGCCACGGGAGAAGGTGAAGATGGATGTGCAGGATGAGCACAAAGCCGAGGTTTCTTCAAGTCAGCCACACCAACAGCAGCAAGCCTCGGTCATTCAGCAGCGCTCCAATATGTACATGCAGCCACTCTACTACAACCAATACTACGTCCCCCCATATGGATACCCAGACCAGGTTTATCACAACCACCTCATGAACACTAATCCAACCTACAGGCAGCAGTATGAGGAGAGGCAGAGACTTATGGCTGAGCAGCACAGGTCTGCTGAGAAAAAGCCTGATTCAGGTGTGAAGGACAGGGAAGCCTCTCTGAAGGAGGACTGGAAACAGAAGGGACCTGTTCCTCCAGGCCTAACAAAAGCCCCCAGCCTTTCAGACCTGGGAAAGCCACAGGCCGCTGGCAAGCAGAGAGACACTTCCTCAGAACCTGTCAAGTCAGTCATCATCCCTAAAGGGGAGGAGGTTAAGCTGCAGCCACAGCAGGCTGAGGGGCTTAAAATGAAACTCAGTGAAGCTGGCCACCATGGAAAGGATGACTCAAAGGCAAGTGTAGAGTCTGCCAGGCTGGGTATGGAGCAAGCCATGTGGTACAGACAGGTGAGGCAAACTTGTGATTCTTTAACTGAACAACTGCACAGTTTGCAAGCTAGATGCATAAATCACCCACAAATGAAATATCAGTCATCTTTTACTCACCTTAATGTCATCTAATAACTGGGTTGTCTGAAAAGGACAAAAACAAGCACAATTTAAGTCTTCTAATGCAAAACGCTAGATCTGTTCTTTGAGTGTCATTGTGAGAATTTAAATCAGAATAAAAAAATCACAGATTTCATATGGGTGAACTAATTTCATTACCTTTCAAAACCATAACTAACTTTTTTTGTTTCCAGTACCCTGACAGTCTGAGACCGCCAGAAGAGGAGCGAGACCGGGAGCGAGAAAGAAAAGGCAAAGATGAGAGGACTAGGCCAAAAGACTGCAGCTCCAAAGAAGATAGTAAAGATGGAACTGAAGTTTCATGTCCTCCCAGCACTGAGGACCATCGAAGCGGAGGAAAAGAACCCCGGCCCAATGCCCACATACCTTTCAGCTCCCCCTTGGCACAACACCAACCCTACCTGCATTACGTGCATGGATTTCCTTATACACAAAGCTACGATCCCAGCCATCCTGGATACAGAGGCATGTCCTCTGTCATGATGCAGAACTACCCAGGTAAGACAAATAATAATAACTGAGTTTACCGATTGATTTGTATAGTTTGACCAACAAGTACTGAATGGTGCAAAGGATCGCTTGGAAGACGCATTCATACTTGCGCTGCTTTATTCATTTGTTTTCACATTTTAGAATACAATTACATGTAAAAATCAACTTATGTTGGCATTCATATACTTGCATAAAGTATGTTTTGGGTCTTTATGTACGTTAAAACTGCGTAAAGGCACTTCCATGAAGTATGGTTTCCTAATCTTTAGGGTCCTATCTGCCAGCGGGATACCCTTTCTCCCCTTACGGCAGTAAAATGGGCGGTGGAGAGGAAGCAGAGAAATCTCGCTCTAGCCCCACAGTCAGCAGCAAATCGGCTTCAGAGTCCAAAGCCTTGGACATACTACACCAACATGCCAACCAGTACAAGAGCAAATCGCCCACCGTTGCCGACAAGCCCTCCCATGAAAGGGAGCGAGGAGCAAGCGACCGAGAGCGGGAAAGAGAGCGGGATCGAGAAAGGGAGAGAGAAATGGATCGACCTCGATCATCTCCCTCCCAACGCATAATGCCACCCCACCACCATCTAGGCTATCCCCTTGTAGCCGGGCAATACGATCTGTCTTATGCCACAGGTTAGCAGGACTCTTTTACATCGGCTTGTAAAATAAAATGAGTATTCTAATTGTTTTGAGATGGTTGTGGGTGAAGCTCACACAGTCTGTTCAGAACGTATCATATTTATCCCCAAAATCTGACTGAAGAAAAAAACAGAAAACAGAAAAAAAGCATTGAATAGCACTGTTTTGCATTGAATATTAAATGCATTTTATATATGTAACTAGGGTTGCATATCAAGAACCGGTTCCAAATTTCCAAGATGCAGAGATTTGATAAGACACGTGGATTTCGATTCCATTTAGCGATTCCTGTGTTTGCATTTTAATGTAATTTTAACCCTTCAAAAAGAAAAAGACGCAAAGGAGAACACAATTCGGGTCTAGCGCGCTGTTTCCGGCGCTGCGCGCACATCTCCTCTCATGAAGTGCACGACTACTGAATTGAGTTGTCTTTTGCATCTTGTTGCGCTTGAACGGACACATATACACAAAATTATGTACAAATATCCACGTAAACAGTCGGGTTTGTCTTAAGTGAACAGTTGAGGAAAAAAAAATGCATGTGTGTCAGTATATTGGATCAGTGCATTCAGTCTTAAAGTGACAGCAGCCTAATAAACCGCTACAATCTGTCATTAACGTTAATCAAAGAACGAAAGAAAAAGAAAATCACTCATTGATCTTGAATGAATAACTTTTGTAACTTTAATATAGATTAATCTATATTTTATCAAGAAGAAAACTGTGCAGTGTTATTTTACATTTTGATTTAAATTTCTGTACCTGAACTTTCAGTTGTAGTGCTAATTATTTGTGCTTTTGCTAAATTTATTACTGACTGTTTACTTGTCTTTAATAATTTTTGAAATTTATATTAGTCAGGCTAGTTGTTTTTGCTGTGCTATTTTTGTTAAAACCATAGGCAAAAACGGCTGCTTATTTTTGTTCACGTCATTCAGCTGCATGTTTTGGGGGAAAAAAAACAGTATAAATATGCTTGATATCTAAATGTCTGACTTTTTTGCCTTCTAGGAATTAAAACTTGGAAACGATAAGAATCTGAATCGATAAGCAGAACCAGAATCTTGATCAGAATTGCTGAAATTCAAACAATACCCAATCCTAATTGTGATCTTATTTTTAATACTGATATTATTATAAATTATTTTCTGTACCACATTAATCAGAATGAGATTTGAACCAGGCATTTTTTTAATGAGATTTCAAATGACTCATCTGATGTCGGACAAAATATTGCCGCTATAAAACACTGCCAATTCCTCAAGGAAACTGTATGTAAACAACATCTTTACTGGATGTTCCTTAATTGCAGGCCTTTCATCGTCAGCGATTGTTGCCAGTCAGCAAGCCTCAGCCCCTACCCTGTACCCACCAGCACGGAGGTGAGAATGGTAAGAGGAAACAAAGATCAAGAAAAGTCAGCAGAGCTGATGGATTGTGGCCAAACAGAGAGAGTAAACGGTTGACAGTTGCGCATGTTCATGCGTAACGCAAAAACTTGTTTTTGATACCCAGGCTCACTGAGAGGTGCCCACTTGTTAGTGTTTTTAGCACAGCAGCATTGCTAACTCTCCTGTACCGTTTCGACAAATAAAGCCTATGCTGACCTCTGGTGGAAAAACATGTAATAACACGAGCAGAGTGCATTGGCTTAGACATGTTTAGAAATAAGTCTAATCTATTCTAACCAGTGTTTTCTTTCTTTCTTTCTTTAGGGAAACCTGATTGTCTCGCCCTTCTTTACAAATAATCATGTGACTGGATCACATGGGGAAGTATATGGAGTTCATTTAGACATCAGTTGAATGGTGTTTCTATATTTTTAGTTTTTCTGCCGGAATGGGTGGCAGATGTTTTCCTAGTATCTGTACCTCGTACCCCACTACAGACTGAGACCAGGTTCAAAGCCATCTTGCCCTGCTCAAAGCCCGGCCGGCCACTGAACTGTATGCCTGTGAACTGGTGAGGAGCGACTGAAAAGCAAGGACTGTCATTCTACTCCCCTGACGCAGGCTGTGGCCAGGCTGAGGCGAGGACTCGAGGGGACATAAGAACACAAAGACTGAAAATAGTTTTATCACACTGAGATAACTAAAGTTGTTTCCTTTTTATTTTAGTTGGCATCCTCACTGAACAAAAAAAGAAAAAAAAAAAAATCGGTTTGATCCACGGTTTTTGAATTGTTCTCTAGATACCACCAGTGAACGCTGCAGATAATATCTAGCATTGTCTCATAACTCTCTTTCTGCCAGTGGTTCCTAAATGGTTCTCGTCGCCACATGCCTCAAGACTGCTCTTTTTTTTTTTTTTCGCCCTCACGATTTTTTTTTTTCTTTTTTCCACGCCTGGCTTCTCTATCATCAGCATGGTTCCATGTAACAAAAATGATTTTTTTTTAATTTTTCAAAAAAAAAAAAAAAAAATCTGTTCCTACAACCAGAAAGTTATGGCACTCTGCTCAAACTGTGTAGTAAGTTCCGGTGACCGTCATGCTGTTTTATTAAAACGTGTCCCATCCAGCCTCTCATGGTCTACCAAAAGAAAGAAAGCGTCCTGCATCATACGGCTGCACAACTGCATTCACTTCCAGATTCATTTGCGAAATATCATTTTAGTGAGCACTGTTCCGCCACAGTCGCTGGCTGAGGTCCGTTTACTACAGGGAATTCTCTTCGATTCCACTTGGTTATCCTTCAACTTGAATCCGAATATCCTCCTTGGCTACCTTACCTCATTGCTAACAGGATTTCCGATTTATCGCTGTGGTTCTTAAAATGGATGTTTTTTAATGTGACAAGGTATAGTAAGTTGTTTTAGAGAGACGCTTACGACGACGGCGGCTGTTCTGCTGCAGCGGTACGGGGTGCGTGACACCAGAGGCCCAGTAGTTTCGTTCTAATTGTTCTGAAGTTCTTGCATGGGGCCGCTCTATCCCTGAACACTTATCGTGGAAGTGTTGTGATAACTCCAGCGTGTTTTATGAAACCAAGTGAGCGTTTGACCCGCACATGCTTTCATAGCCCATCATGCTCTGTGTATTTCATGTGTCGTCCGGCATGGTGTACTATAGCACTAGAAATGTGACTTTAAACAGTGTCTCCTCAGGCAAAACGTACTTTGGTTTCGCACCAAACGCTGTCGACTCTCTCGGTTGCGCACACTATGTGATGTCTGTATATGATGTACAAGAGGGACTGTTTTAAAATTCAACCATCTGATTACTTTTTTTTTTGTCTCTTGGGTGTTTTTCTTTTCCCTTTCGGACTCTGCTTTATCTGCCATAGCTTTGTTTTGGCTTGCCGTCACAATGCTTGCTGGGTTTTTTAACATTCAGTAGATCCTTGAAACTCTCAAATGAGCCTCTTAATCTAAAATCTCGACTAGTCGTAGCCCACGATGGATTCGTTTTCTGCAGAAAATGCAGATTTTTGGGTCATGTTTTCACACGAGCAGGTAGATTTTAACAGGCTCTGTTGGAACGAGACGTAAGACAGGTGTCCGGAGGATTACGTCGACTCATTCGCTCCCTCCCGTGTGTGAAGTCACAGCAGTAAAGCACCGTGGTACATGGAATACTAAGAGAAATGGGCTGTTACACATGCAAATTCGTCAATATGTAACTTGATATTAGGTACATTGGGATGTTTGTGCTGCAAAGAATTGTCAAGAGTTCAAACCTGAACAGTTCCTTTTGATCCTCATGGTTTTTGTCAGTTAAGATTCTCAGTACAAATTGTCACGTTTCGTTTCAAATGGTGCTCGGTTGGCGCTTTGATTTGTTGGAAAGAGGATGCAGTGCACTAGTGCATGCTTTACGTCATTTTCACGATGGACTACCACCTCTTTCCTGGTGCGCTTCATCCCAAGTGTTTCTCAAAAGACAATTTATCACCAGGTATCAGGCCCCGGTACTTAAAGAATGTTTACATTTTTTTTTTTAATGGCTTTGTTTGAATTTTTTTTTTTTTTTTGGCTGTATCACCCAATTCCTCCTGTTCTTTCTTGGACTGTTCTCTTATGTAAAGTGTACATTACCACGTTTCTTTTTTTATACAATACTGTAACTTGCCTTTGTACATTTAGGCAAAAAAAAATAAATCTTTTTATGAGACAATCACATCTGTCCTTGTGTGGCTCTCTCTGTTCTGTTTTACAATCATTTACAAAAAATTAATCTTTACTTTAACAATAAAGGTGGATATCCTTATCCTTTAATCAGAAGATTGTTATCATAGGCACTGTTTCCACCTGGTATTAAGATGCGTTTTGGTGCATCGGATGATTCGGATCACAAGTAGACGTTGCAGACACAGTTTACACTTGGTGTTTTAATCCACTTTCAGATTTTTCAGATCTTTCAATCTAATGGATGAAATAAGCTTCCGGAATTTACATATGAACATTTACATTTAATCATTTAGCAGATGCTTTTATCCAAAGCTACTTACAAGTGAGGCAATTAGAGGCACCAGTCATGGAATCGAAGGTAGAGAGAGTGCTGTTCATTCACAATCCCCCACTTTCAATTCCTGCCGGCATGGGAATCGAACCAGCAACCTTCTGGTTACAAGCCCGACTACCTCACCATTAAGCCACGACTACCCCGTGACTGTCCACATGAACATGACCAGAGATGACAGAAAGCATACGGAGAGCAGCAGCTTTCATTCTAATGCGTGTTAGAGATCAGGAATGTTGAGAGAACATTGTCTACAGTCCAAACTGATCTACAGACAAAGTTTAAATCCCGTCCGGCTACTTGGCTAGCACAGCTCCCATAATGTTTAAGTCAGTAGATGGAGAGTTGACGGTCTTTTGTGGCTGTTTGGACACATTCGACCACATGAGTGTCTACGAAATCAATCCAGTTGAATCCGTTTTCAACTATAGGTCCTGTTTACACCTGGTATTCAGATGGGTTTTCGTCAATCGGATCTCAAGTGGACGACGCTAAATACAGGTGTAAACGGGGTCTAAAATGTTTTGAGCTTGTAGTCGAAAACGCATTAGAACGGATTGCTTTTGTAGTGTAAACACTCATGTGGTCGAATGTGTTCGAACCGCCACAAAAGACATTATGGGAAGCGGGATTTAAACTGTTGCCAAGTCTGGTTTGAAGATGAAAAATGTACCAAGCACAATGTTCTCTCACCATTGTTGATTTCTAACACACACTCAAAGCGTTCAGGTCTTGCGGCTATCAGAGCAGAAATGAAAGAGACATCTCTGGGTGAGTTCATAAGTAAATTGCTTATTTTGTACATTAGATTGAAACATCTGTAAAAGCCCATACGTTTACCAGACCCTCTTTTCGAAGAAATTGGGGCAGCAGTGAACAAAAGAGATTAAAACACCAGGTGTAAACGGGAATGTCTCCCTTGTGATCCGATTGACCAAAACGCATCTTAATACCAGGTGTAAACATGTAAGATCCAGTCACCACTAGAGGACACTCATTCCCACTGAGTCAGTGATTCTTTATCAGATTAATTCATTTATCCCGTTTGACCGATACATCTTTATGATTTCCCCCAACCGTTAATGATTTCTAGAATTCTGCATGATATAGAGATTATGTATATCCAATGAAACACTGTTATATGCACTATGGAATTGTCAGTCACTTACATTTTTAAGAATTATTTCCCATGGTATGTCAGTCCTCTGTGATATTTCCACATTTTCCATGACTGGGAACGCTGTGTTTGGTGTTTATAAGACTGACCGGCTCAATAAATTGCTGGAAATATTGCAATGCTTCACCTTTAAAATTCTTGGATGCATGAAATTCCAAGTCCCTAGCATTTTGACTCGCTCATCTTATTATTGCTCTCCTGCTGTTAAACAGTCATATGATGACAATGAAACGCCTGAAAGGGTAATTGTTTGTTATCATTTGTGTATTTGCACAGTAAGAGCCGTAAGCCCTTTCAGCTTGTGTAAAGTGCTTTGTCTACGACAAAAGGAGCTTTTTTTTTGTGCAACGTGATGCAGTGGAGATTATGCTGCGGGATGATTTTGTGGATTGTGAATGTAAAATCTGATTATCGCTGATGGGAGGAGGATGGGAGGGAGATGCTGAGGCGATGACTTTTCCTCTGATGTCCTGCAAGGGCATGGACGTACACTTCTCCTCTTGCTGCTTAGCAAGTCTGCATCAGATATCTGGGATTTCATGGGATGCACTATATATGCAGCCAGTTCTGAGGCTCCTTCAGTGGAGGGGCCTGAGGCACAGAGACGCCCCCATGGTCACGGCACCAGGACATGTCGCACCAGGGACCGGTGAGGCTCAGATGCATAATACTGTGTGGACTATGGCAAGCCGTTTTGACTTTTATTCATTTTCAGGATATGAACTTGTGATATCAACAATTACATTTGCACTACTTAAAATGTTAATTCTTCATATCAAGAGTTACATTTCCACTAGTAACAATGTTAATTCTTGAAATCAACAATTCAATTTCCACTAACTATAATTCTTGATATCAAGTATTGTATTTGTACTCATGAAATCGCACCATAGGCTGCCATTCAAATTCATTTGTTGATAGCAAATGTTCATTTCTGATATCATGAATGTGATTGTTTCTAGTAAGAAAGCCGTTTTAGATATCAGAAATTATATTGATATCAGCAATTCATTTTCAGATATCAGAAATGAACATTTTTACTAGTAGCAATTCAATTGTTGATATCAAGAATAGACATTTGCACTAGTAACAATGTAATTGTTGATATCAGACATTTGCATTTTTACTAGTAAGAATTGTATTCCTGATATGTGAAACTGGAATTTCATCTAGTAAGAAATTAATTCTTGATATCAACAAGTGAATTTGAATGGCAGCCTATGGCGAGATTTCACTAGTAAAACAATTATAGTTTATACTAGTGGAAATTGAATTGTTGATCTCAAGAATTAACATTTTAACTAGTGGAAATGTAATTGTTGATATCATAAGTTCATATCCTGAGAATGAATACAAGTCAAAATGGCTTGCCATATGTGGACTGACTGTTGACATGTCAACTTTAAGCTATTAAGAGCTCAAATGATCTGTGTAGTAGAAAATTGAAAATGTTCCCATTCATTTCAGGCTGTTGGTGCAACTTTGTGCATTTGAATCTGTTGTAACTTAATTTACACAATCTTTAGGGCTAGTATTGTTTTCAAATCTCAAATTAAGGCAGAAATATAATATCACCAACAGCTTTTGTAAAGTACAAGCTAAATGAAATACGTATATTAACAATAACATATTTTTGAAATGTTTTCTTTATGCTAGCATGCTAACTCACATGAAACGTTTCAAAGAAAAGCTCCATTTTTATGACATTTAATTTGTCAAACGTGGCTGGACTAGAAAAATAATTGATTCAACGAGCAAATAGCTATTTATTCCAATTCTGCAGCGTGTCAGTCAGTCTGTGTAATGTGTGTGCGGAGTAAATCCAGAGAGAGTTGCCTGAGCTTCCTAATAACACCGATTCGCTAAAGCTGCTGACGCTACAGCTCTCATAAGACATCACACACTACATAACGCTCACGATCACACTTGTTATGACCCTTTACGTTCATAAACACGCTCTTTATGAGCACGGACTGTTATTACGCCGGTAATGGTGTCGTTATCTTTACACTGACACGTCTCTATGGGATACGTCGAGCGAGGGTTTGGATATTTCCTCACCGTCAGGTACGTGTCAACTCACTATATTTTGCGAACGTGGTGACGTCTAACGTTACTGTAAGTCAGTCAAGCTATCTGGTCTGTGATAACGTTAACAAAATGTCAGAAGAAAAACATGCATCGTGTTTTCTTTCATTTTTGGATGTTAAAGTTCTGTCAGTCTCTCAGCAAACTGTCACACTTAAGAGTTGAAATCTCACTTTTAACTAATTAAATATGACCCTTGGCTCAATAAACACCTAATAACTGCTTATTAAGTGCTATGTGGACAGTTGTTATGGTATTGGTTGGATTAAGGGTCATGCATAATAAAGCATTAACAGGGCTGGGTAGGTTACTTTTAAAATTTATTTCACTACAGATTACAAAATACATGCTTTAAAAAGTAATTTGTAACGTATTTCGTTACATTACTCAAGTTTAGTAACTTAATCTAAATACTTTAGAATACTTTGGAATACTAATAAGTGTGGAACAAACACAAAAAAGGTAATTGCAAGTTTTTATCTCACAATTCTGACTTTTTCCCTCAGAATTGAATGATATAAAGTTGCAATTGCGAGTTATAAAGTCAGAATTATGAGATATAAACTCGCAATATTGAAAAAAGTCAGAATTATGAGATATAAACTCACATGCTAAATTCACAATTGCATGACAAAAAATCAGTATTGCAAGTTTATATCTCCCAATTGCAAATGCAAACTCACAATTGTGAGGGAAAAAACAAACAAACTGTGAGAAAGTTGCAATGACCTTTTTTACAATTATAAAATGACTCACAAACAACTATCATAAAACATGAAAACAGTCGTGGATCATCAGGTCATGACAGGACAGTTAAGTTAGGTTGGCAGTTCTGCATTTTGTCTTGTTCAGGACAGTATTAAATAGAAATAACAAAATTATGATCCCACTTAAAAGTATTAAAATGTCGATGAAACTTAACTCCGCTTCTTCAGACTATCAGAGTCAGAGAATCACCAATTGCTGTTTAAATGACATTAAAATTCAAAGTAATCACTTTGGTAATCTAAAATACTTTTCAGATGTAACTGTAATCTGATTACCACCCATTTAAAATGTAACTGTAATGAAATACAGTTACTCAAATTTTGTATTTTAAATACGTTACTAAGTTACTTGTATTTCGTTACTCCCCAACCCTGAACATTAATATGTGCTTTATAAACAGCTAATAAGCAACTAGTTTATATTGAGAATTGGACCTTAAATTAAAGTGTTACTGAACAAACATTTGTCCAGTAAACTTAATACAACATTTGTTAAAAGTTATCCGGTTTTTAATAATGCTCTCAAGATGTTAGCACACCCAAAAAAATTGTTTATATACTTCATTAATGGAAAGATTTTTGTCTAATGTTTTTTTTAAATGTTACTACTTCATCCCAAGGTGATGTTCCCATAATGTTTACAAAATTAGCCCGTAAAATGGAATATTCCCTTACCATTTGAACAACCAAGAAAAAAAACGTTTTAAATCATTTCAACATGCCGAAATAATGTTTTCATAATGGGAATGTTGGCAAAACAATACATTTTTGTTAGCTGGAAATAAAGTAAAATACCGCTACTGTGCTGCAGGTTTGATATTAATGTGCCAAAATTACTTGCATTGGCAACCGCAAGCAGTTTACTTGATGGATATTTCGTATTATTAATATGTATATTTTATAATAATAATGATGCATCTTATGCCTTACATGACAAAATAACAAAAGCCAGCAATTTGGCGTTAAAAAAAAATGACAACCAATAAAAGATACATACACAATCACTGGAAAGCCTATAGGCGAGATTTAAAAATGGGATGAATATCACTATCGCTTATGTC